>JAQGBR010000173.1:0-16868 GCA_034698525.1 Achipteria nitens | reverse complement strand
TCAAAACAAGCGATCGAAGGCAACTATTAAAACGACTATTAAAATAATAATTGGATTATAAATAAGACTTCTCTTCTGTGAACCATATCTTTGCATTAATTTCTTTTAAAGGTTTTACTTTTGACATATACTGAAGAATGGATCCATTCTTCGCCATTTGCATGAATAAAATTGAATTCGTATTAAAAATAAGCGAAAAAATAATTAATTAATGCCTCCCTTTCATAGCTTTCCAAAAACTAATTTCAGATTCAGATGCTTTGGTTTTGGTTGTGCTCTCACCGGGACTTAAGGTCAGATCACTCGGCATATCTGAATTTTCAGTGATTTTATTGATTTTGCCAACTCTTAAATAAAAATTTGTTATTTATTTATCAGATATTTATATATATATATATATTATTCCTTTATTATTATTATTTTTACAATTATTACAAATTGAAAACAAATTGTAATTATTTGGACATTAAAATCATTATTTGCTTCTTATTTTGAATGAATTTTATTTAAGTTATATTTTTTGTTTAAAATAATTTGAATAAAAATGGTATTAATTTGAATTTATTTTAAAAGTAAAGATTCTTACATTGATTTAAAGGTAACCAAGATTAATTAAAACTTACTAAATTCATACATAGAATAGAAAATAATAGATTAGCCCAGGACAATGTTTATAACATATAATCTAATAAGAATTATAATTATTATTCAATTTTATATGCAATGCTTATTCAATTAAAAATATTGTCCCGGATTTGTCCTGGGCAAAATTGGTCTTTTTATCAATATGTCCTGGTCTTTGCTTAAATGAAGTGGTCAGTCTGACTATAAGTGAGCACAGAATACAATTTTGCTAAAAATATCAAAAATACTAAAATGGTATTCATTGCCGAAACGGTTATTTTCGATCAAAACTTTCCGATTTTATATCAGATAGAAAAACATTTTCTAAACAATTAAGTAACCTAGTACATGTGCAATCCTAATAAACTTATATAAAACCTGGAAAGGCATGTGTTTGGAATCTTTTATAATTTTTAAAAATTAGTTCAAATGATGATAAGACTCGATATTTTATTTAATCAATAGATTAATTTTACCATGTTTATTCTAACAATTATCATATTAATTAACTTATTGATAAATAAGTGCAAACTTTCAAAGTCGTTGTTGAAAAATGTAATTTGTATTATTTTGTTCCAAAACCTTGACATCTTGTCTTAAATATAAATTAATAATTTTTAAAAACTTTGATAAAAGAGAATATTTAAACAGAAATTTAGAAATCACTGAAAAAATAATCTATCAACTATTTCTATACTTCTAATCATATTCGTAGCTCTAAACTTGTTAACTTTAATTAATATCAATCCAATAATAATAATGAAAAGTTTGATCCAATTGTTTGGTATTAGTACTAAAACAGATCAATTCATTTGTCGATTAATTAAAACTGTAATTAAAAATATAATAATTATATTCAGAAAAACTTTATAAGAAAAATAATATTAACAAGTTGTTTCTGTAATTGCAAACTAGCATGATCAATTGATCAATTCAATGATCAACTCAATGGTCAGTTCAAAAGTTTACATATTATTTGGACGTAATTATTGTTTATGTGTTGAATCGCGCCATCGCTTTAACGCCGGTTTTCAATGAATGAGTACTTCCTTTGAGACAAATGTTATAATAATTAAATTAATTTATTAATTATCCGACAAATTGTCGCCAAAAATGGCATTCAATTATGTGGTCACCGCTCACAAGGGATCCGGAGTTTCCAATTGTGTCACAGGTTTACCACTAATTTATTATCTCTTTTACGGCATTTTGTTTTGTTTTCAATTAAAAAATGCTTTTTTTCACAAAATTTATATCAAAAACAATAAAATTATTTTTTATTTGAATTAAATTTAATAACAAATGAATTATTTGTAATCCAATTGAAGGCAACTTTACGTCACCGACTGATTTGAATCTATTGATCGCTAAATCCACTCGAATTGAGATCTATTTAGTGACCGCCGAAGGCTTGCGGCCAATCAAAGAGATATCAATCTATGGAAGGGTTACTATAATGAAGTTGTTTAGACCCGACAATGAAAAGAAAGACCTCTTATTCCTTCTGACCTACAAATACAACGCCGCGATTCTGGAGTGCATTCGCGACGGCGACTCTTTCGAAGTGGTCACCAAAGCTCACGGCAACGTCGCCGACACCATCTCTCGGCCCTCTGAGACCGGATCTATTGGTATGATTGATCCCAACGGCAAAATGATTGGACTCCGACTCTATGACGGGTTGTTTAAGGTTTGAATACTTTTTTATTTGATTTTCAAACAAAATATTTTAAAAGACTTTTATCTGAATAAAAGGTAATACCATTGGAAAGGGATAACAAAGAACTGAAAGCATTTAACATTCGAATGGAAGAGTTGAACGTATCTGACGTACAATTTCTATACGGGTGTCAAACGCCTACCATTGCATTCATACATCAGGACAACACTTCCCGACACGTGAAGACATTTGAGATATCACTGGCAGAGAAGGAGTTCGTAAAAGGACCATGGAAACAGGACAATGTCGAGTCCGAGTCAGCCATTTTAATACCAGTGCCCTTACCCTATGGCGGCGCTCTCATCATCGGTCAGGAGTCGATCGTATATCTAAACGGCGAAAGCAAATACTGTGCTATCGCTCCGCCACCTATTCGTCAGTCGACTATCACCTCATACTGTAAAGTGGATGCCTCTCGTTATCTGTTGGGAGATATGTCTGGCCGTCTGTTTATGTTAATACTCAGGTGTGAAGAAGATGTCGTTCGAGACCTTAAACTGGAACTATTGGGCGAAATAACAATACCCGAGTGTTTGACATATTTGGATAATGGAGTGGTTTATGTCGGCTCTCGAATGGGTGACTCACAACTCATTAAACTAAATCTGGAGCCCAACGAAAGCGGATCTTTTGTTGAAATTATGGAAACGTTTACTAATTTAGGGCCAATTGTCGATATGATTGTCGTTGATTTGGACCGTCAGGGACAGGGACAGCTCATCACATGTTCCGGTGCTTTCAAAGAAGGTCTGAAATCACTTTTGTTTTAATTTTTATCCATAAATTTGAATGAATTGTTGAATATTTAGGTTCACTTCGTATTATTCGTAACGGAATCGGTATTCAAGAACAGGCGACTATAGACCTGCCCGGCATTAAAGGTGTTTGGCAGCTAAGAGTGGACTCACATCTCGATAATATACTTGTGCTGTCATTTGTTGGTCAAACCAAAGTGCTTAGACTTACCGGTGAAGAAGTGGAAGAAACAGAACTCTTTGGTTTTGATACGACACAACAGACACTGTTTTGTGGTAACGTTAAGGACGACCTCTTATTACAAGTGACGGCCACTAACATTAGACTCGTATCGACTGAAAGCAGACAACTGTGCAACGAATGGACGCCCGAACAAAACATATCTCTAGTGTCGAGTAATACCTCTCAGATTGTGTGCGCGTCTCGTAATCAACTCTATTATCTCGAAATTCACGACCAAATGATAAAACTGGTCAACAAAACACAAATCGAGTTCGAAATCGCGTGTCTCGACATTAATCCTATCTCTGGTCCTAAGAGTTCATTGTGTGCGGTCGGCCTCTGGACAGACATCTCTGTTAGGTTTGTATTTTCTATTCATTCACTTAGAGTTTAGTTAAACCCTTTTTTAATTAATAATTAATTTCTGAATCAGAAAACAATTAAACATTGAATACCTGTTCCTTATCTTAAAATAAAACTCTGACCAATAGGTTAATACATTTACCCGATTTGGTTGAGATGCATAAGGAAAGCCTCGGCGGAGAGATTATTCCGCGCTCTATACTTGTGGCCGCTTTTGAACAGTCATACTATTTATTGACGGCTTTGGGCGACGGATCACTATTTTATTTCACACTAAATCCAAGCACCGGTTGTCTGTCTGACCGCAAGAAAATAACGTTAGGAACTCAGCCGACAGTATTGAAGACATTCTCGTCGTCGTCGACAACAAACATCTTCGCGTGTAGTGATAGACCGACAGTAATATATTCGTCAAACAATAAGTTAGTCTTCTCTAACGTTAATCTGAAAGAAGTCAATCATATGTGTCCACTCAATTCGGAGGCATTCCGCGAGTCGTTAGCTCTGGCCAGTGATTCACAGCTACTTATCGGACAAATCGATGAAATCCAAAAACTCCACATCAGAACTGTTCCTCTGAGAGAATCTCCGCGAAGGATAGCTTATCAGGAGTCGACACAGACTTTCGGTGTGATAACAATGAGACACGACATACAGGGAGAGGACGGGTTGGTTCCCATCAGGAACAGTGCCAGTTGTACAGGTATTCCACTTTTATTTAATAATAAATTGCAGACATTTATTGATAGAAGTGATGATAAATTCAAACGAAATGACCACTAATTGTGGTAATGATTAGGTTTAGCACTATCTGACACTCAGTTATATATTTTTTAATAAAATTTTTGAATTTAATTATAATTTTAATGAATTCTATGTTTTGTTTTGTTTTATTTTAAGCTCAAAATATAACCTATTCTTCATCGATACCAACGATTGTTAAGCCGAGCAATGCTTCTAATTTAGAACAGCCCGGCCTTGAGGTCGAAGTTCATCACTTATTAATTATAGATCAGCACACATTCGAAGTACTACACGCCCACCAATTTATGGTCAATGAGTACGCACTCAGTGTTATATCTGCAAAATTGGGTAAACATCTGATTGGCTTTAAATTGAAAGTAATTATTTTGTTTGATGTCAGGCAATGACGACCCCATTTCTTATTATATCGTCGGCACCTGTTTTGTAAATCCTGACGAACCGGAGCCCAAATTGGGTCGAATAATAGTCTTTCACTTATCTGATGGAAAGCTACAACAAGTGGCAGAAAAAGAGATTAAAGGCGCGCCCTATTGTTTAGTTGAATTCAATTCAAAACTGTTGGCCGGTATTAACTCAACTGTTCGTCTCTTCGAATGGACACAACAGAGAGATCTGCACAACGAGTGCTCGTATTTTAATACAATAATTGCATTATATTTGAAAACTAAGGGAGACTTCATTCTAATCGGAGATCTGATGCGTTCAATGACTTTATTATCTTATAAGCCATTGGAGGGAAACTTCGAGGAAATCGCCAGAGATTTTCAGCCAAATTGGATGACAGCCGTCGAGATTCTCGATGACGACACGTTCTTAGGCTCAGAAAACTCTTTCAATCTATTTGTTTGTCAAAAAGACAGGTAATTAAGGCTTAGATTTGATCACTAATTGTTTTTATTGAGAACTGATGATCCACCCAGCTCATTCTGAGTTATGCTCAGCATATCATGTATTGACGATAAACACCGGCGTCTGATCTTATAATCATTTTTTTTATTAAACCATTTGTTTGTATGTTTTGAGACTAATTTGTTGAGCCCTTCCTTTTCATATGTTAAGCGCCGCCACAAATGATGAGGAACGCCAACACCTTCAAGATGTAGGCCTTTATCACGTGGGAGAGTATATCAATATTATGAGACACGGATCCCTTGTTATGCAACACCCGGGAGAGATCACAACACCAATTCAAGGAACGCCTGTCCTATTCGGCACTATATTTGGTGCAATCGGTAATTGATTTCAATTAATTCTATTTACATTTGATTTAAATGATGAGAACTCTTTCCCCGACTGACTATTGGCTAGATTTTCAATTTCAGTGGTGACACAAACATACTTCTGACCAAACCTTGTGTTTCACTTAAATATTGTTTTAATTTAATTATTAACTAATTTTATTTTTGAATCTTAAGGACTGGTCGCTCAGTTACCACAGGAGTACTTCGGGTTTTTGCGTGACTTTCAGTCGAGACTCAACAAAATAATCAAATCTGTGGGCAAAATAGATCACGACTTTTGGCGTGCGTTCAATACTGAGCGCAAAACTGAGGCCTCATTTGGTTTCATTGACGGCGATCTCATCGAATCTTTTTTGGACTTAAGTAGAGATAAAATGCAAGAATGCGTTAAAGACTTAATGGTATTAATTGTCTCTTAATTTTAAAAACAAATCTAATAATTGAATCGTTTATTAACAGATCGATCCCGACGGGAGTGGTATGAAAAGAGAGGCCACTGTCGACGATCTCATCAAAATTGTCGAAGAATTGTCTCGAATTCATTGATTAGAAATATGTATCGATTGAGTCATTTATTATATTTTAAACGTTTACATAATTTCTGTCTTTAATTAATTATTAATAATCTGTAAATCAATATAAAAATCAATTGTAATTAAATTTAGATAAAACTAAACTAAACTACAATTCATTGCATTTTTAATTTGAAAAATGAGTTATTCTGAATCATAACTACTCGAAGACGAAGAATCGGACCAAAAAGTCATTCAATCGATTTCAATAATTTCGGGTATATTTTTGCTCAGATCTGTTGTATTGATCTTATGTTTAACAGTCAAATGATGTTTAAGGCCTCCAATATTGGCGAAAGTCTTATCACAGGAACCGCACGACTCTGAAAATAATTTAAATATTTATAAATAAAATTAAACTCAATTTAAATGACTCACTCCTTCCGTCGGTTCCATTTTCTTCCATTTTTCGCTGTTTTTTGTGAATTTCGTCCATTTTTTCCATAATATTAGTGATATTTTTGGCCAAATTTTCATTCATTTTTCTTTTGGATGTTTTTTGATAGTCTTTAAAAAAATTGAAGAACTTTTCGGTCATCTCTTCGAACAACTGTTCGTTAGTCTTGATATTGTCCCTGGCCACTTCTCCAATAGAGTTGGCGTATACTTCCTGTTGTTTAAAGGCTGTGTGAGAAATGGCCACAACTTTTTGTTTCTATATTTGGAAATTCAAAATCAATAATAGGGTTAATATCTAATTAAAATTAAACTAAACTATTAGACTAATAAAAACTAACATGATGATTGTTGAGATCTTTAAAATATTCGCACTGTTTTTTTAAGCTCTGGATCTCTTTCTTTTGATGTTTTGTTTGGGATAACTCTTTGGTAACTCTTTTCAAATCAATTAACTCTTTAATTAGATTTTGATTTTCAAACTCTAATTCTTGGCATTTGTTTCGATAATTGTCTGCTTCTGATTCCTTGGCTTTCAGTTTGTCTGTCCATTCGTTACGAAGAACTGCCAATTCGTTGCACATGTCTTCAATTTTTCTCTTATTTTTATTATTAATTGAAATCAAATCATATTTCTCTTTATTCATTCGACACAAACTGTTCCACAGATTTTCTTCTTTACTCATTTTAATAAAAAAAAGACAATAAAATTAAAACAAATTATAATTAAAGGAATTTATGTTTTATTTTTTAAAAATCAGTTCAACTCTAAAGGAAAGGGAAATATAATGCAATGAATTGAGTCTACAATACAGACAAGTATTGCACACTAATTGGTATTAAGATGTAATCAAAAGCATTGCCCAAAATGTAAATGTATTCCTCATTCATATTTCATATTTCATTCATATTTTATTCAAATCTTTTGATAGAATACATGCATTCCTCGGGGGTTCACATGACTATAGATTTAAATATATAATAGATTTAAAATTGAAATTTTGAGTCAAATCTCTTTTTTTAGTAAACTTTAAAATTTGATTATAATTTTATTGAGTCTATTCTGCGTTCAGTTCTTCCTCAGAACTGGAACTACTCGAAGAGCTGGAAGAAGAATCGGACCGTTTTTTCATTTGAGATAACATATAATTCCTTATAATCTGCGAAAAGTCGTTATCTCTAATGAAACCCAAACTTAAAGCTCTTTCGATGTCGAATGAAACGGAAAGTGATCTCACGATTCGATTGATGTCTTCATTCAATTCAAATCTAATCAATTGAGTCGTCTCTTCTCCCGTCAGTTCCGCCAGACTTTTAATCATTTCTTCGACAGAGACAGTAATGCCCGGAAGAATGACATTCCTGTGCGGTCCAAAGTCCTCTGCTGGCAGTTGCGACGCGTGGATCAGATTTTTGGCTACTGTTTCAGGACTACACACCCATATCTTAGTATCGATATCTACCGGACATATGGATATCTGTCCACTTAAGGGCTCTCTAATCAATGTACTCGCAAAGGATGCGACCGATTGATTGAGTACACCCGCTCTGACTGTAACGGTGGGTAGTCTTAGAACTCTTCCGTCAACAAAGCCTTTACGGGTGTAGTCATTGATCAGTAGTTCACAAATAGATTTTTGAAAGCCATACGAAAACTCCGGAAAATGCGCCGACAATTCATTTAGTTCTCCATTAAATAGATGTGTTTTTCCAAACACAGAACAAGTACTGGTGAACACCAGTCTTGTCTCTGGTCCTTCCTTTTTGCGAATCATTTCTAGCAATTTGTGTGTCACTCCAACGTTCACTTTATGACCCAAATCCATGTCTTTCTCTGCGTGAGCGCTGACCACAGCCGCCAAATGAAAGATAATATCAATATTTCTATTAAAAAGTTCTTCGATGGCATCGTTTTGTGTCAAATCTAATGTCAAACACCGGACTCTATCGTCTTCAACAGGACTGACAGTTTCTTGAATGTCCACAAGAATTAATTCATCAAAAGTCAAATCTTGAGTGGATTGGAGTAGAGTTTTGGCCAACTTTTGGGCAATAAATCCATTGCCACCAGTGATCAGAATAATCATTCTGTTCTGATTCTGTTCTGAAGATTTTTTTCGGTTAAATTTTTAATTAGATATTTATAAAACTGATTCAAACCTCTATTTATTGAATACAAAATGTCTTACTTTTGTCGTTAGTCTCAGTTCTTTTGATACAAGACTTCAAAGGAATCTAATCTGAAATAACTGTTTATTTTATTCGACAAATCAATGAATTTTTTCAGAGAAAACATTGAATAATAATCAGAAAACTATTGAGAAATGTTTACGGATTTTACACAAAAACGAGTCATTTTTGATGATCTCATCGATGTTTGCCTTGAATTTAGACAACAAACAAAAAACAGAACATTTTGTGTTTCAAAGTTTGAATTTAGCGCTAAATATAGTTTTAAAAGTTTTTTGATTAAAAATTTTGATAAAAACAGAATTAATGAAAAATTAACAAAAGATTCAATAAATGGTTAGTGAGATGTTTGAAGACTTTTCAATTGATTTATGGCTTTTCTGATGAATAGATTACAAATTTTGAATTTGTTTTCCATCGATAACTCATCTGAATTGAGAACTCGACTCAAAGGACTATCACTTTCGCCTTCGATTTCATTTGAATCTATGTTTACTGCAAATTAAAAATAATTATTTAAACAAAATATTTAAGCAAATCATACCCTTCTCTATAGTTGTAGTGATTTTAGAGGAAGTACTCCCTTTAACCACATTTTTTGAATTGTCTGATACTTCCATTTCTTGTAAATCGTCCTCAAAGTCAACAACACTTTGAGTCTAAACAGAAGATAATAACAGAATTAAATCAAATAATAAAACTGAATAAATATTTACTGATTTTGATTTTGATTTGATTTTATGACTCTTTTGTTGACTCAATTCGTCAACAATTGGCTAAAAATAGTAATCAATTAATTTTATTAATAATTTGTGTAAAAAGTGATTAAAAAAACTGACTCTTCTCTCCTTTTCTTCGCTAATCTTCTGTTTTTTAGCCTTCAAATGGAACTCAGGAATGGATTTCTTTCAAATAAATAGTAAAAGAAAAATAATTATTTTTATAATTAATTAAAAAATAACTTTTAAAATACAAACTTTTGGTATAAATGGGTTTAAAAGTCCAAATGTTTTGAAATAATTGAGTGCTTTTGTGTACTGACTTTTAGTACCAAAACCGGAATCAATTAATTTTTGTAAATGTAATGAAAGTAAACGTAGAGATTCTCTAATTCTGTTGTCTTTAAACTTTTTGCGACCAAATCTATGGTCAATCGGTTTAATGAACTCATCGTCCCTCAAATTGGGGACATACGAGCGCTCAAATTTGGGACTTTCAAAAAATTGAACGCAATATTCGTTGTCAGACAAACTTTGAATGACTTTTGAGGGCCAAAACGGCTGATTTACATTTATACGGGCATAAACCAGACGGTGGGGCGGATCACACACTTTTATGAACCATTCATACGGTTCCTCAGAATTTCGAAACTTCTCATTAAATCTAAAGTTATAGCAATCACTACAAGACTTCAAATAACTCAAATGGTTTTCTAAAAAACTCTCAAAATCACTGTTCAGTCCTTCAATACGATAAACACGAAAATTGTGGACAAAATGTTTGAAATCGTTTTCAAATTCGGAGACATTTTTATATTTTTCTTTAATGACTTTCGATTTAATTGTATTTAAATTCAAATATTCAAATATCAAAACATTTGACATGAAATTGATTTCCAATCCATATTCAGAATAAATGTCGAAATTATCGATAGATTCCTCCAAACATTTCAAAACTAAACCAAACAATTGATTCATTGGTTGTCTGTCCAATCGATCGATTTTAAGACTTTTATCGATTTGTTCGCAATTAAGACAATAATCGCAACGAAAGTCATTACAATTGACTTCAGTTTTGATACACTTTTGATGAATGGCTCGAAAACATGTCTTACAATCAATTAATGGTTTGTTTGGACCACAAGAATGACATTCAAAGCAAAACCAATCGTTAGTTAAGTCTCCGAAAGACATCCGATTGTATGACGGCTTAATCCTAAAGACAATCAAATTTTTCAGAATTGAATCCATTCTTAGAGTAAATTCAAGAATAAATACCTCCTGAGTTTGCCCTCAGATTCAATGTCTTCGACAATAAGTTTGTCTTCCAATGCGTTTCTAATGGATTGACGACAGAACTGTTCGTCGATCTTATATTTGGGAAACAAAACAGACAATTGACTAATCATTGATTCCATTAATTGTCGATCACTTGAATACTCTTTTGTTTCAAATATTTGCCACAATTTTAGTGTCAATTCTGGAGAAGTCTTACGAGAATTTGTATACATTTTAAGGCAAACAATAAAATCAATTCAATTAAAACGAATTTTTCTTAAAATAATAATCATTTGAATAATAATTTGGTTTTTAAATACTTTTTTACAGTCTTTTGTAAACTAATTCGTAACCTATTCTCGATTCAAACATTGTATTAATTGTAACCATGGCAACAGCAACAACTAACAATGCAAAATGAGGTAAATTATTAAAATATTCTTTAATTGTAAAAATGCAAAACATTACCTAAAATAGAGTGTTTGGCCCCCTTTTGCCCCCTTTTAATATAAATCAATGACAAATGAATTTGCCTTTAATACAAATTATACCTTTGAATTGTCGCTATAATTATGGATCTATTAATATGTTGTAAATTTAGTATAATTAACAGCTCTAATAGTATTTTAATTGAAAAGCTTGGCTTCAAATCTGAAAGATTACAATTTGCCCAAAAGATGTCACTCTTAGTCAAAATGAGCGCATATTTTGAAAGATAAATATTTTCATTTGAATATTGAGTCAAAAGACTAAAACAAAAATAATAGTAATTATTAATTAAAAAATTAAAAGCAAATAAATCGGCAAAAGATTTGCGCAAAACTTAAATATTTAAATTGTGAGTCATTTCTAATGGAAAGCAATCCGTCAGATGTTGTCAACTATACGTCGGCCCCAAAGGCCCCGATTATAATTCCGATACTCTTTTTCTCAGTTCTGATAATCGCTATAATATTAGCGATAATTAAAATGCTTTTAAGTCTTTGGAATCGGAAGCGAAAGTCAGACACTTATGTAGAGACCAACGAAGACAACCATAAACTTCATTATACTGTCGACAAGACTGACGGCAATGGAAACATCGATACTATTACTGAAAATTATGAGCACAGAATTGAAGACAACGGCTCTCTCGTTAAAGTCGAAGCTAATGTCCATCAAAGCCATTGTCATCTCTTTGAAGACAATCCGCTGAACAATAGAAATGTCACCGAATCTGAAATCTGTTTTTGTTATCTGTTTTTGTCTGAAGTTATTATTGTCTAACACTTTGTGTCCATTTATTATCACATTTGGTGTCACTCTTAGTCAAAATGAACGCATATTTTGAAAGATTTTCATTTGAATATTGAGTTAAAAGACTAAAACAAAAATATTTTTTGATTTATGAATAAATAATTGATTTGTATGTCTAATGACTGTTCAAATGCTTAACGAAAGTGATGGCAGAGTCAAAATCGATGGCCAAACCCTCTTAACGATAGGTTTTGTTAGAGATTTGAAGTGAATTATAAGTTATAAAATCAATAATTATATAAAACTTACATTTATTTGAAAACTAATCAAAAAAAGAAAATTTAATTAAATTTTAATCACAATCTGTTAAATATTATTGAGTTAATCGAGAAATCAATTGATTGATACAAATATTGTCCAAAACTTGAATTATTGCGTAATTTTGTTAATTTATTAAACATTTATGACATTAATTCAATTTTATTGAAGTTTTCTCTCAAACTTTTGATTTTTTGATACGAAGAATAAGTCAAACATTGACTCAAATCCATGGAATCAATGAATTCAAACAACGGATAGATTTCTGCAGCGGTTTTATAGTCCGGCGAATGAAACAAAACCTAAATATAAAAAACATGTTTTAAAAAACAGTTAATTTAATTGTTATTCAATACGAGTCCATAATAATCGTTGACGTATTCCCTGAACAGAATCAGACAATCCTTTCCGGAAAATGTTTTAAATCCTTTAGTTTTCATTTGATTTGCGACTAAATCCCAGAAATCAGTTACAACCGAAACGGGACCGAACTCTTCAGTTATTTTCTGTACACATTTGGCTAAAGTTTTAAACATAAGAATGTCGGCGTCACTCAGTGTCGATATTTTTCGTATTTTTGGGAAATCAATGGCTTTTCTTTTATTAATACTTCGGTTAGAAATGTGTAAATTCATCCCTGAATTCAATGTTTCATTCTTTTCATTAAAAATAAGTCTTAATTCCGATAATTCTTTATATTCTTTTGAACACAGAATAGATTTGGTGTCAAATGAATGAAAAGCACTAAACAAAGGATTAATAGCGGATGCGATCTCGAAATCCGGACATTTGTCGAGTGACTAAAATAATGAAAAAACAAATTTAGAAAATCAATCGTTTAATTGAATATAAATCACAATTTTGTAGACATTAAGAGCTCTAAAGAATAATTTCCGGCTCTTCTCTGGAGAACAGAATTCGAAACCATTGCTTAACATTTCATTTGATATCGCAATCCATTGATTATCAAACGATAAATGCCTTAAATTCTTGTTTCTTATCATTATTTCCAAAATTAATTTAATTGATTTGAAAACAATTGTTTGATATCTGAGTCCAATCAGTGGTTTATTTCCATAATTTATTATTAAAGTGTAGTAAAACTCTTGAGGATTGAACCGAATGTTTGGTAAATCCATATAATTGGTTGGTTTGGATCTGTTTCTAACAAATGAGGGAACAGTTTGTCTCAACTCTTTTGAACGTTCTTTGGGTTTCTTAACATTAATCGCATTTTTGGTCGAATTATTGGGTTTAGTGTCGAGAAAATGGTTATTAAACCAGTTGTCAATGAAAGCCTTATTGTCTTCAGAGGACAGATCTCTTTTTGTAATCGATTTGTCTTCAGAGAACTCATTGCTCGACACAACCATTTCATCGAAACGATTAATATTTAGTTCATTATTCAAATCAATGGTGTCTTTGGATTCATTGGATTCTTTGGATTTAACTCTAATTCGCGACAAATTCTCAATCATTTGATTTTCATTTGTAATCAAAACATATTCTTTGAAGTCCTGGTCATAGATCTGATGACAATAAGACAAAAATTCTGTTTAAATCTAATCTGAAAAAAATTAATGAAATCAGACCTCAAATGAATGTGTTTTGAGTGAAATATTTTGATTCAATTGTGAAATGATTTCATTGGAAACCGTTTTAAATGTAATTAATTTATAATCGGATTCAACGAAAACACTGTATTTTTCATTATTTAATTCAACCAAAAGTTTAAAACTGATCGACATTTTTGTGTTAAATATTTTAAATAATAATTAAAATCATTTAAAATAATTAAAAGTCAGACAACAAAACACATTACAATCGACTCATAGTTTTCAATGATTTAAAAGTTGAGAACAGTTTGTAATTTGATTATCAAAACAAATACCTCTACTCTTAAATACGTCAATCAAAAAGTCATTATTTGCATACTTTTACTGATAAATGGTTGGTATAAACACTTTACCGATTTAATCAAGGTCTTATGAATTATCTCTTTAGAATAAGTCTGTCGCAAGACATCAATTCTTGATATAATTATTTTCCGGTTCTTTTATGATCTGTAAATTAATAAATAGAGTCAAATGCCTCCCAAATCAATATTTCAAATGATAAGAAAAATCATCTAAACTATTGATGCAAACATCTTGGTACACAAAATACAACCAATCAGAATTATCAAGATTAATAATGTTTAATAGTTGATGAGTTGGGATACGACAGGAATCAAAGAATATTCTACCAAATTATGCAAAATTATGAGTAAAGTGGGAAAATAATAATAAATATTCTGTAGTGATTACCATGGCAACTTTTAATAAAATCCATTGATTTGTAAACTGTTAGACAAAACTATTTGTGATAAATAATGCAATCACTGACAAACTAGTTGTCTATAGTTTTTTGTCAATTTAGTCAATTGTTATAAATTAAAATCTATTGATAGCACTAATTATATGCTAATTATTTTGATTTTTCTCATCTAATCTTTAAATTAAAAATTTCAAACATTTAATCAAATAATTTATTTATTTAAATAACATAACATTAAATCAATTGTAATACTAAATGTAATTATCCTTTTTTAGTCTGCTTTTTATTAGCTTTATTAGCTTTATTAGCTTGCTGATTTTTAGTTTGTTGTTTTTTAGTTTGCGGTTTTCTAGCCGTTGCCTTATTTGGTTGTGTCTTAGTGGGTGCTCTGGCTTTGTTGGGGCCATTATTATCTTTTTTGTCGTCCTTTTTATCATTATTGTTGCCATGAATTCGAGTCATATTCTTATTGTGATCCTTATCCCTGTCTTTGTCAAAATGAGGGTATTTACGACTCCGACGGCGTTTTTTTAGATCTTTAGTCCCCGGATAAGACTTTTCTATACATTCGACAGTTTTGTCTGACAGATGCTCTTTCATACAAACAATACTTTTGTCGGGTATTATTAACTTTCCTGAGCTAATCATTTCATGCGCGCAGTTGTCTAAACCGGCTATAGAGCTATCATCACAGGCGCCGACATCTTCATTGACACATTTTGTGAAATTCTCAACCCATGGAGACTGTGAACCGTCTGCTTCTTTCAAACATTCGTAGAACGCATTCTGAGTGTCGGGTGAAATACAATTCTTGTCTTCGACTAAATTATTAATATTAATGGAAATAATGTTAAAGAAATTGAAATCATTTAACCCTTAATTATATAATGATTTTCTGTTTAATCAAAATATAAGTACTGACCACAAAAAGCAACGACAGTCATAACCGCTTCCACATTACCGGGCGGTGGAAGCTCGGACTCCGATTCCGTAGTGGTAAGGGTTGGAGGCTTTGTAGTGGGAGGGGTTGCAGGCGTTGTAGTAGGAGGGGTTGGAGGAACTGTTGGAGGAGGGGTTGGAGGAACTGTTGGAGGAGGGGTTGGAGGAACTGTTGGAGGAGGGGTTGGAGGTGCAGTAGGGGGAGGGGTTGGAGGAACTGTTGGAGGAGGGGTTGGAGGCGCAGTAGCGGGAGGGGTTGGAGGAACTGTTGGAGGAGGGGTTGGAGGAACTGTTGGAGGAGGGGTTGGAGGCGCAGTAGGGGGAGGGGTTGGAGGAACTGTAGGAGGAGGGGTTGGAGGCGCAGTAGGGGGAGGGGTTGGAGGAACTGTAGGAGGAAGGATTGGAGCAGATGTAGGGGGAGGATTTGGAAAGGCGGTTGTAAGAGGTCTTACGCCACCACCACCACCACCAGGTCTTACCCCACCACCACCACCACCAGGCCTTACGCCACCACCACCAGGTCTAACGCCGCCACCACCAGGTCTACCGCCACCGCCACCACCAGGTCTTACGCCACCGCCACCACCACCAGGCCTTGCGCCACCACCACCAGGTCTAACGCCACCACCAGCCTTAACACCACCGCCAGCTACAACTCTGCCCCCGCCACCACCAACAGCAACATTGCCTCCACCTCCAGCTCTGCCCCCACCCCCACCAACAGCAACACTGCCTCCACCTCCAGCTACAACTCTGCCGCCGCCACCACCAACAGCAACACTACCTCCACCTCCAGCTCTGCCCCCACCAACAGCAACTCCTCTTCCACCTCCAGCTACAACAGTGCGTCCACCGCCAACAGCTCCTCCTCCTCCACCTCCAGCGACAACTGTGCGTCCATTCTGTCCCCTATTCTGTCCCGCCGGTACATAACGTACTCTGTATTCAACTGCAATACAATTTAAAATGAATTGATATTCAAATTGAATTAAATAATGAAATACCAGTCTCTGTGGTTCTCGGGGGCACCCCTACCATCCGGAGCATAAAATTAGAATTAAAATGTGTCCCAACTTTTTGGACATTAAATAAAATTAAATTTGAGATTAAAATAAAACGAATAAATGAATAAAATATTGAGTGAAAACTCATTTCTAAAACATTCTTAATATAAAATCCTAACAAAACTGAAAAACTATTTTATCGAAAGTTT
>JAQGBR010000172.1:0-16879 GCA_034698525.1 Achipteria nitens | reverse complement strand
GTGAAAAATAAAATTTGTTTACTTAATCTTTAATCAATAAAATAGTTTAACACTTAAATTGGACGGACATCTGCAAGAAATTAATGGCCAATTAGTGTTAATTCAAATTAAAGTTCAGAACAAAACTAATCACTTTTTAATTATTTATCCAATTGATAAACCAAATGATTATCTTGTTTTTAAAATTAGTTTTGTACAGACTAGATTATCTTTTTCAAATTTCAACTAGTTACAATTTAATTCCTCAATTAGTTTCAAATTCAAACTTTTATATCAATTGAAGTTTTTGATTATTATTTCAATATTTTGTTTGTTTGTTTTACTCGTTTATATAACGCGAAGGGAAATACATTCATCCCTAAAGTTTGACAAATTATTTCCGTTAATTTAATTGAATAAATAGAAAGGAAAACATTGACACAAAAAATAGAATTTTTTCTAAAACTATGAAAATAAAATTCAATTAAACTTAATTTAAAAATCATTGAAACGATTGATTTAAATGTAAATATCTTTCAGTTTTATGCAAATTAAATATTTATTCAATTATTAGTTCACTCGACTATGAATTGCCTCTAAATTTCTATTATCAAAACATATTGTCCCAACTCATTGAAAGTGCAAATAATTTTACTCTTCAAATTTGAACTCCATTTCCAGTGAAATGTGCTATTTTGAATTGAAAATATTTACGATTGACAGCACAGACACTAATCGAAAGACAAATTTTGCGAAAATATTCCCTAAATTTTGAGTTTAAATCCTTTTATTTCAAAGTGAGTTTGAGCTCAAAACTAATCAATCACTGGAAGGAATTCCCGGGAAAAGTACCTAAAAATATGTGTTTTTATCGATCGAACAGCAGTTGTGTTTAGAATGATTTTATGAAATATTCACAAATAGTATCAAAACAATAAATTATTCAAATTTAAGAGAGTTTAATAGGATTTCAAAATCATTAAATTAAAACTGTTTTCAACTCATATAAGCCTTAAATGAAAAAAAGTATTGTTTTCTAAATCCCAACGAAAAATATTTATTAAAATTTAATCATCAAAACTGCGTTTTTGATCAAATTTTTCTCTGAAAATTGTTTTCAGTAATTCTTCAGCAATATATCAACCTTGTTATTATCTTTAAGAAAATAAACAAGCTCAAAGCATCCAACAACCACACTGAAATATGCTTATTATATGCATTGAAAAAAGTGAATATTAATTTAATATTATTTTTCTTTGAAATTCCCTGCTAAATTATTGTTTTTTAAAATTTTATCAAGGCATAAAATATAAATTAATTTTTAAAAATATTTTGAAATTTTTGATTAACTTTATAATTGAAAGTCTTCAATGTTGAAATTGGTAATTGTTTATATAATTTTAAATGTCTAAAGAGCCTGGTAAATACTTTATAATAAAGCCACTATATTAAAGTGAGTAAACAATAATTTTATCTTTTCTGGGTATAAACATTATTTTGATTCCTACAGAATATTCTTTGAAAATTCAAATCATTTGGACGTAAATTATGTTAAAACCATTTGTGAGTAAACATTGGTTTTTAAATCCAAATAAAATAAAATTTAATTTATTTTTTAAAACTTTTAATTTAAGTATAAAATGAATTTAGAGATCGAGAAAATGAATGAAGAGATCATTGAATTACGTGAAGACAATCAAAGGTTACAAAAGATGTGTTCAATTGTGGAACAAATGAATGTTATGTTAAATGAAGTGATAAATGAATGCAAATGTTTTTCGAGTCAAACATTTGATACAAAAACTAAAACCAAATTAAATATTTTGAATGAAAAATATATACAATTGAAAGACATTGAAAACAACTTCTCTTTGACTACCGATAGACCAAAATGTGTGAACACTGTCTCCACTCAAACCACTTTTCAATCACTTATCAAAAAGTCTTCATCCGATGAAAGTGTTAACAATTTTGAGTCAATGGATCAGATGTTGACTTCCAATGAAGTGAATGTCATTACTCTGAATGATAAACAAAACCAATTGTTAACTATTGGTTCCATTAATGACTCATTTTTTAAAGATAATGAAGAGCTGAACATCGAATTGATTTTACCACAAATTGTTTACCACAAGAATTGTGGTAAAAATGAAGACCAAAATCAAGAACTGATTGAATCGAAAACATTTGAAAATAAGACTAAAATTAATAAAAAGATTAACAAAAGGCTTAACAAAACTAAAGACGATTTGAAACGATTTAAAACAAATAATAAATTGAAACGAAGAATAAAAGAGGTGTCCTGTGATTGGCCCGGATGTCAAATGAGGTTTAGAGACACTTACAATCTATCTGTCCATAGGATCAGACATACGGGTGAGAAGTCGTTTGTCTGTTGTATTCCTGGATGTCATAAGTCTTACGCAACAAAGGCTGCGCTCGACGTCCACCGCAATAGTCATTCAGATAACCGTCGCTTTAAGTGTACGTATTCTGAATGCGGCGCCGCTTTTATTAGGAAAACCCAATTAAATGTTCACATCAGTCAATGCCATACCCATGACTTCCCCTATAAGTGCAATTGGCCCGGTTGTGAATACCAGGGCTGTTATCTCAATCGACTCAACTCTCATAGACTCAGTCATACCGGACACAAACCATTCAAATGCGAATGGAATGGATGTGACGCCAGCTTTCGACTGAACCACCACTTGAAGGCCCATATGCTCAAACATACCGGAGAGAAACCCGTCTCCTGTCAACTGTCCTCTTGTGATAAAAGATTTCAATCAAAACAAGCGATGAAAATACATTTTGAAAAAATTCATTTCAATCATTAATTTTAATTTTTATTTAAAATATTAAATTTGTTTACAAAATGAAAGTATTTATTTGTTACTCATTTTTAACAAAATTCAATCAAAAAGAGTTAAAGAAAACACTTATTTATAAAATAATTATTTTCGTTTTGAGTGTTTTGTTAAGAAATGTTTTGCATAAGAACTGTCCATTTCTTCGTAGTCTTCAGTCTCAGTGATGATATGAATTCGTTTTGACATAAATTCAAAACAATACTCTTCTAATTCTGTTGATCTGTAATCAAGTGAACCGACGTATACGGAACACACGTTCTGATCATTAATTAGTGGTTTAATTTGTTGAACGCATTTTGTTTTCATCTTTTGGTCCAAATATTCTTCAGTAATAGATAGCAATTCAATCAATAATTTAATATCTTTTGTCTGAATGTAATCCGTATAAAGACATCGAATGAATTGATAGTAAGCCTCATATGAATATCCGGGTATTTCTATGACATCTTTCTTAGATTCAGACCAATTATTAGCAAACATTTTTTGAAAGTATTCTGAGTTTTCCTCAATAAACCATTTGTGACAATAAATATACTCGAATTGATCTTCAGTTTGCTTTCGTTTGACTTTGAACTTCAAATCACTATTCTTTGGATTATTGAAAGCATTGGCCATCGTTTCAATCACTCGATTCTGTGGTTTATCGATGAATATATCAGCCGAGGAAAGAGGTTTATATGTGAAGACGAATTGAGAGTAAATATTAATGGTTTGTTGGAATGAATTTGCTTCAATCTTGGTGGGACTATTATAATTCCCACTTTTAGTCTGACCCCAAATCAAAATATTCTGAGTGCTATTCAAAGCAATCGACAGATTTTCAAAAGTAAATATTTCACAGAATTTGTTTGACGTATTTATTAGTTTGGGTCGATTTTGAATGACATTATCTCCTGTTCCTAATTGTCCGCAATCGTTAGCACCGAATGAATATATATCTCCATCTGATGTCAATAAAAGGTTGTGATAATTACCACAAGAAATTTGTTTAACAAAAATATTTTCAGTATTGAATGGCACTAAAATTGGAGTCTCAGAGCCATTATTGTGACCCAATCCTAAACAACCGCTATTATTGGTGCCCCAACTGAATACCTCTCCGGTGACAGTTAGAGCCAAAATGTGGTCTAAACCACATGATATTTGTATGATCTTCCGATCATTGAAATATTCGATATGTGTTGGAGTATAAACGTGGCCTACATTAGGACGATATCCAAACCAATAAATTTGATCGTTTTGTGTCAATAAAAAATTTCTGCTTTGACAGCACTGGATATCATTAACCAATTGATTGTTTAAATTTAATTTAATGGGTTTGTAATAACTCGTAGTATGTGACCCATTGCCTAACTGACCATATTGGCCATAACCCCAGGTGTAGACATCTCCTGTTTCAGTCCATCCGAACATAGAACTATATCCGGACTGTATATTCATTAGACTCTTTCCACATAATTCTGTGACAATCGTGGGTTCCTTAACTGGTGTTGTGGTACCAAATCCAAGTCTACCGTTAAGATTGGTTCCAAAAGCATAGACATCGTCTATATTTGTGACAAATACTATTTCTGTGGCCGAAGAATTGGAAAAAATGAAAACCAATTTCAAATGTGTCAATACATTGGTATCAATGGGTGACAACTGTGTGTATTTGAGGTCACACTTGCAATCTGTAAATAATATTAATTATATGTTGAAATCAAATGAATAAATTAATTAACAATACATTGATTTGGTTCAGACATTTCATTAATTGAGACAATTGTTGGCAACAAAACCTATATAATTGACTGCACTTAACAACACTTTATTACGTTATCAAAGGTTTAACAAAAGGTTTAATGAAATATTAAACCTTAATATTTCAAAGTTTAAACTTCAAAGTAAAGACAAAACAATTTCATCATGTTTAAATAATTGAATTAAACTCCATCTATCAACAAATTCAATTAATGCCATTTCTTTATTAATATTCTATAAAATTGTCTGATAACCGGATCCTTTAAAAAAGAGGCTAAACTTCATTCAGTTTTAATCTAAATATGAATTCAAAACTTATTTTCAAATCTTATCGAAACGATTAAATCAATTAAAATCTATTAATTTATAGAATATTGAGTTTAGATTCAGTAAAATCAGTGAATTTTATTTCCGGACAAAAAATTTTGTTTTTATAATTAAATTGTATTCTAATTATAAAATTCAAATAATTTATAAAATAAAAGACAAATTAAATCAATTATTATTCAAATTTAGATCTTAAGTACTGCCCCTTTGAATCTGTTCTTTCAATAACATAATACTCTGTCGCTGTTCTGCCGGCAAAAGAGCTATTTGTTGGTCAGAGAGGGCCAACACCTGCATAATGAGTTGAGCCTTTTCTTGTTCCTGATTAGCACTCAGGTTAGCGCCCGACTGATTCATTGTTTGGAAATTCGGTGGTAATTGTATTCCGGCCGGACCTGGATTTACAAATGGTTGGCCTCCGCCACGATTAATACCCATTGGAGGACCACTCCCTCCGCCGCCACCCCTCACGTTCTGAGGAGGCATTTGTGATTGTATTCGGGGATCTATTGGTCGCGTTCTGGGATCTAAATTTTGTGGTGGAATGGGTCCTGGAATTGGACCGCTCTGTTGATTGAATCTTTCAAAAGGTGGTGCGTCCCGAAGTCGAGGGTCATGTCTCGGGTCATGCATTCTATTGTCAAACGCTGTCTGCTGTGGAGGCATCTGTTGTGGCGGCGGATGAGCTCCTGATCTTTGAGCTCCATATGAGTCTCGCGGATCGAAAATTGGTGGCTGAGGGGGAGGTATCAGTGGTGGCGCCGGATTCGTGTGAGGCATAAGAGGCTGCGGTTGGTTTGGGTTCGGCCGATGAAGTATTGACATCGCGACCGATGGGTCGACGACTCGCATAACAACTAACGCCTGGAGTAAAGCGTAGGCCAACTGTGGGTTTTGTATTAACATATTTCTGGCTTCAGAGGGATTGGTTTGAATGCATTGTTTCATCTGTTTTGCCAATTCAAACATCTGTTCCGGCGGTAGACTCGCCACTGCTTTGCTTATGGCTTCCGGAGCCTTATCCGGATCTACTTCTGGTCCGTATGGGCTCTCAAACGCCGAACCACTCAAAGATAGCTGAAGATTACGCATCTCTTCTTTGAGTCTTTCATTGGTTGCGTTGTCGACCCGAAGACTGCGACCATTGAGTTCGTATTGATTTAAGTTTCTCATCGCTGACAGAGCCGTCTCCTGATCTTTGTATTCACAAAAGCCATACCCTTTTGGTTTACCCGACTCTCTATCGTAGACCAGTTTAAAGCTAATAACAGGTCCGACCTCTGAAAAGATGTCTTTTAATTTCTCTTCAGTCGCGTCATAAGGAATGTTACCGACTATTGAATGGACCAAAAAATTAATTAATTTCAATATAATTATAATTTGAATAAATTTTACCGAAAACTGAACGCAAAGAGCGGTCAGTTGTGCTCACAGTTGTTGTCATCTTTGGTCAGATTTTCAAAAAAATTATTACTTTTAAAACAAAATTATAATTTAATTGAAATCAATTAAAAATGAGTCAAAATATGAGTCAATTGTTTATGTTTTACAACAAAAAACAAAATTCAGTTAAAATTCCCGTAATTTATGTGTAAATGATTTCAGTTTTAATTTAAATGATTATTTTCAATAAAATCAACCAAAAAATAGACTTGGTTAATTTTGGTTAATTTGGTCAACTTATAGTTTATAGTTTATTAACGTTTATTTAAAGTTAATTTTAGTTAAATTAATTCAAATGCTATGAATTTATTGACATTTTTTATGTTTTGATTGTTTTGTTTTTGTGAACAACTTTTGGCATATTTTCAGTGATCATAGGGTTAACCAAAAGAGCGGTTTTTAAATCAAATTTCATTTATTTTTAATTATTTGTTTACTTTTAAAATATTATTTATTTATTTTTAAAAATTATGGTTAATATTAACGAAAATATTGAAATCAATGACTGTTTTTGTTACAAATATTTGGGAAATAAAGAGTTGTTTCCCAAAATCGAGAGACAAACGGTTGAGGTTTTGTTTAACAACGGATTCGACTCTTTTCCGACTTTGATTGCAATGGATTTTGAAGAAGATTTGCCGCAATTATCTCTTTTGAATTTTGGACAAAAAGCTCTCATCAGAAGAGCGTTAACTTTACTTCACTCAGAATATGACGACAATTATTTTGATTATAAAAATGATTTTCATTTGAAACGGATTTTCAATAAAATTAACCGCAAATTACACTCAAAACCAATTGTCAAACAAAATGGTTTCAAATCAGATACCTATCAATACTTAAATGATTTGAATCTTAATTCTAATAAAGATGTCTCCAATTCTGAAGATATTGATGTCTCTAAGATTGAAGATATGGTTATTGATGGCAACCATCTCATAGAAGATATGGTCGTCTCTGAAGTCAATGTAAAAGAAGAAAATCTCACAAACGGTTCAGTTGTTATGTCTGAACAAAATTTTAGTGAAAGTGAAGTCGAATCCATTGATTGGACAGAATTTAAGAAATCAATAAATACGACAGAATATGAAAGGCTTAAGAAAACCATCAAAAATGTGATAATTTTGGTCGAAAGGTGTGATTTGGATGACATTAATTCCGTTTAAAATTCTTATTAATTAATCTCTTTATTAAATAACACTATTTTAAAATAATTGTTTTATTAAACAAAATTGTAATACAATTTGAGTGCAATGTATTTGAGTACAACTCTAATAGTCATTATTATTGTTAACTAAAACATAATTCTCTTCAAAAAATCGTATTAAAATTGAATTAAAAGGATATTTGTTTACAAACTGATGAATAGTGTGCAGAACTGGTCAATACTATTCTCCTGTATTTACTTTTAGTTCATTAAATTATTTTTTTCAATAAAAAGTTTAAATAATTTATTCCTTTTTATAGCATTTCTATCAAAGAATATGAATGAAAGTTATCGTAAATCACTTTTAAAGCCATTCGATTGGGTTTAGATCTGAGAGTTCGGGGAATTGTGTCAATAAATTTGATGCCTCCCCCCAATTGTTTGCCTCTGTTTGATATAAATTCAAGTAATGTCTGTTCGCTTACACTTTGTTTTGGATGTAATACAACGAATGCACAACTGATTTGGCCATAAACAGGATCGGGTACACCGATTACGGCTACTTCTTTGACTGCCGTATGTTTCAGTATAGTTGTCTCTAAAGTTAATGGATTTATGACATCATTTCTTTCATATATACACTCATCGACTCTGCACTCGACATAAAGTAGTCCTTCGCTGTCATAATAGCCGGCGTCACCTGTCCTGAAGAAGCCGTCGATTGTAAAGGCATTTCGGGTTAAAATCGACAAATTTTTACTGTTTTCGATCATTTGTTTACTTTTAACGCAAATTTCTCCGATTTTGTTGTGAAGTCGAGGTTTTTCTGTCTTCGGGTGAATGATCTTTATTTGGACGCCAGGAACGGGAAATCCGAAGGAATAGTATTTGGAAATACATTTGTTTGTGTCAAAAGTCGATAGACTTCTCAAAACACATGATATGACACCCGTTTCTGGTTTTCCATAAACTAAAGAAGAATCAGAAAAATTGATTAAATATTACCGTATTATTACTTGACTTAAGCTGACCAAGGTTGGGGGGGGGGGTACAAGATTACTGGGATAATTTTGTAGCTATTTTATGAAATTGAGTTAATGTTTTGTCGGCTTAAGTCACAGAAACGGTAGAATTCTTGTATTACTGGTTCTGAAATATTTTGGATTAATTTTTCTGAACACTTCTTCGGTTAAAGAGTCTGAATGAGGAAGTGGTGGACCGGAATATAAAAGTTCTTTTAAATTCGTGAAATCGTTATATAATTTACTGAAACAATATTTTTATTTATTGGAAAAGATTTGAAAAATTCTATGTCTAGACCTGAAGTCCTGATCCAAAGAACGAATTTCGACATCATTTCTGAGTAAATAAAACAATTCGTTTAAATCAATTGAAGCACAGCTTATGTTATATTTAGTTAAGTATTGCATCGTTTCCTGTCTATCGAATTGATTTCTATGTAAAGCAATTCTATTTCCGGCTATTATTGAGTGACAAAACATTATTAAACCCAAATAATTGGAAAAGTGTTGTCCAATAATTGTCTGATCGCTATTCACTTGAAATATGTCGGAGTAATGTAATTGAGTCGTCGAATGGATTAGATTTGTGTTGGTTCTGATCACTGGTACCAATTGGTTGTGTATACCATCTTTGGTTTGCTTTATAAAGTGAATGACACACATGTCTTCTAGTTTGACCGGAACAGGGATTGGAATTGGTTTTACTACTGAGTCGGGTATTGATTGGTAGCGCATATATTTCATTAAGAAATGACAGTTCTTTTCTTGGATCACATCTTTGTTTCCTCCGATTATAAACAAACGCTTTAAATAAAAGTTAAGAAAATTCAAAACAAAGTCTAAACACTTATTTCAGATTTGAATAATAGATGAGTTAACTGCAAACCTGCAAACTTTCAAAACTTTTCAATATTGCAATCGCTTGAGTCATATATTCTGGGATACAAATCAAGAATTTGGCGGAACTTAGTTTTATGACTCGATAGACATCATCTGATATAAACTCGATTTGAGTGAAAATTTCAAATTTTCTTTGAGTTAATTACCATAAGAATAGTTTGGATCTATTGCTACATAATTAGCACCGGAAGAGATAGTGGCCAAGAATGTGATGGCGTGAAGATCACTGTTAGGACACCAAAAGCATACGGTGTCGCCCGGATTTAAATCAAATAAATTGATGAACGCATCGGCAATACTAAGACAACAGTCGTGAATCTCCTTTCCTGTCCAAAGACAGTCTGTCGAACAATCTATCTATTGATCAGATTTTTATTGAAATCCATTGAAAACATTAATTAAAACTTTAACTTAACTCACAATTAATTCTTTATCTTTATGTTGAAGTAGTCGTCCCAATAAATATATGGACAGACAAACAGAAGGAACTTCTTTTAGGGGTAATTTACTCTCCAATATACGCTCAGAATTCATATTTTAAAATAATTTCCACAATAGAATTGTTTAACAAAATAATCTCAAAGGAACTGACAGTATTTGCCAGGAAATTGAAAAATTCAAATAGGAATCTACGCCTTTATTGAGCTAGCTTATATTTTGATTGAAAATTGCAAGATAACATTATACAAATAAAAATAAATTTTCATAACTTTTCAAAATAGACTCCCTTTTTGTAAATAGAATTTTATTCCTAAATATTGAGTTATAGTAATAGTTTTAAACCAGTTTATTGTAAACCTCATAACAAGATTAAACCAATAAATATAGATTCGAGTAGAAAAATGTGCACTTTTTATATATTCATAATTAAAATGTTAATTATTTGATATAAAAATATAGTCTTTTCTGACATCAAATGTCACATAAAAGTAAAGTTATATTTTTAAAAATAAGTAATAATCTTAAATTAAATTGTGATTTGAGTGACAAAAGAAGAGTTCAATTATTGAATTTAAATTAAATGATTGTTTTGTGATTTCAATGATTAATGACTTCAATAACATAATTGTCTTAAATATTAATTATATTAAAATATTTTAAATAAAACATAATTAGAATTAAAATAAATTTAAATAAAAAATTAACACAAATTTAAAGACAAATTCAAGTCTTTGAATGAACACTATTGTAGTGTTTTCTCATATTTCCCTTTTCGACAAACCTTTTCTCACATCCATTGAAGGGACATTCGTGTGGTTTGTCCCCTCTATGTATCATTAAATGCAATTCTGAGTGAAAAAAATGTAAAATAAATCCAGAAATTAATGAAATAAATACCTAATTTGTTACGTCTGTCAAACTTTGACTCACAACTGAAGAATAAGTGTTATTATTAATAAACAAATTATAAAAGATAAAAGTGTAATACCCGGGCCAATTGCACAGGAATTTACGGCCACCCGTATGGTTGAGTCGATGAGTCGCTAATATGTGATAACTTTAAATAATTTTTAATAAAAATTAGAACCAATTAATTGAATGAAAAGATCAATGAATACCGATTACATCTGAAGTCACAAGAATTGCATTTAAATAGTTTTTCATTCGTATGAATCACTTTATGAATAGTAAGCGCTCTGTTCGCTATTTATGGCAAATAAATGGTCAATAAAAACAAAAAATGGTTTGAAACAAATGAAATACCTTTGAAGGCAGAGTCACATCCGGGCCAATCGCATACAAAAGGCCTTAAATTGCTGTGCGATTTCTGATGAGATCTAAGACAGTCAGAACTGGTAAAATTGGACTCACATCCGGGCCAATTGCATTTGAATGGTCGGTGACCCGTATGGTTCATGTAATGAATGTCTAGTCTTTGTTTAGTCATTCCCCTATAGGAACATCCCTCCCAATTACACTTAAATTGTTTTTCTCCCGAATGTCTCTGAAATTTAATCAATTCTTTATTCATTTAAATTGATTTTAAGGATTAGAGAACAGACCTGAAGATGAATAGAAAGACCTAATTTAGTTTTGAGTGCGGCCTCACACCCTTCCCAATGACATTTGAAACGCTTGACATCTGAATGACATGACTTAAGGTGAACGTCAAGAGTGTTGGACCGGGAAAACGATTTGCCACAACTACTCATCGGACATATGTATGGCTACAAATTTTAATTAAATTAATTCTATTTAAATGAAATGAAAAAACAAGTACTCGTTCTCCTGTATGTGCGCTATTGATGTGTTCGCTTAACATTTTAGTTCGAGAGCACTGGTAGGAACAGTCAGGCCATTCACAATGAAACGAATATTTGGTTCTTTTGCTATTATTTTGTATTTCATCGATTGGTGTCTGACATTCAGACACTGAAATATCTGTTTGTGGCACACGTTTGACCCCTTCATCTTTTGGGGGCCTACCTCTCGGCCTTTTGGCTGTAATTTTCAATCAAATAAAACGATTAATTAATAGAAATCTTCGAATCAAATGACAAACCATTTATTGAATTAACGTTTTTCTTATTATTCGACAAATTATTTGATTTAGTATTCAATTCATTGACAACTGATTTGTACTTAAGATTAGTTTGACTTTGATTTGAGACTCTGTTGTAATCGTTGAGCAAATTGTCTAAAATAATGTCATTTTCGTTATAATTGAGAGATAATTGTTTGAACTTTACTTCGAAATACTCTTTGATTTTAATCAAAATTTCGTTTAGATTTCTTGAAAATAATAATTCAGTTCTAAGTCTTTCAGTTTCGGCCATCAATTGACTCAACTTTTTGTTCTTCAGATCAATTCTAGTCTTAGTTCTTCTCAATTGATTCAATTCATTCTTCAGCTTTTGGTTATCGGACTTTAGTTGTTGTACTTCTCGTGAATTTTTTGAGCGAAGACTTCTTCTGTTCTTCTTTTCGATAGTTCTCTGGGATTTGACATCAGTTTCGATGTTTGGATCAATTGATTCTTCAATTCTTTGGTTGTTTTCATTGGTTTCGATAATGGTTTTGATGTCCTTAGCTATCAATTCTTCAATTCTTTTCTCTAATCTTATTTCTGGAACCGATTGTCGTATTGTTTGACGCAATTCTTGAATGTCTTTTGTTTTGATATCAATTGAATCCAATTTATCACTATTTGTCTCAACTTCTTGGGACACAATTTGTGTTGTATTGACTGTGAAATCCATATGTCTTTTAAAAGTTGATATCAATTGAGTTAATCAGTGGAGACATTAAAACAATTGATATTAAATTAAAGTTAAGATAATTTTATTGAATTTTTTGGTTTATATTATTTGAGTAAACATTTAAAACTAATAAACAAAACAATGGTTTCATTTGATATCATTTTATAAAACCATTTAACTGTATATTAAAAGTTAAGTATTAAACTTGAAATCAATTCACAAATAATTGGTTTTTGTTATGTTTTTATTAATTAATATATAAATGACGTAAACTAAAAATTATTGTATACTTTTGAACGTAAATTATTTTATAATAGTTTGTCTGTTTGTTTACAAAATGGACAGGGAGGACAGGGTGGCAATTGAAGTGAACGACCTCTTCTTTGATTTGACTAATAATTTAGACAATTGTCGTCAATTGATCCGAGTTTTACTGCAATTCAAAGAAGAGTGTTATTGTCTTAATGAGAGACAAGAGTTAAACGAAGAAATAAATAAATATTTGAAATCATATCAAGAATTAAATCCAAAGGAAAATATCGAAGAATTGTCTTCACACCAATTATCTGATTTTGTTTGCGATATCTGTTGCCGAGAATTCAAAGACAAATACCGTTTAAATAGACATAAATTAATTCATTCGGAAAAACAATTTAAGTGTGAATTTTGTGATAAAAAGTTTACCCAAAGCTCTGCTCTGAGAGGACATCAGTTAAGAGTCCATTTGACTCAATTAGATATCAATTTCGATGAAAATCAAGACTATTGTTATAAAGAACCCATCGATGAAGACATGGATGATATCCTTTTTAATAACAAGACATACAATTGTACTCTTTGTGACCGACAGTTGACGTGTGAGTCAGCCCTAAGACAACACATATTCACTCATAAAAAGCCGTTTAAATGTAATTTTTGTGATAAAAGGTTTGCCCAAAAATTCAACGCTAGAGACCATTATATGAGAGTTCATAACAATGAGACCAAAATTGTTGCCCGAATTGAGACCAAAACTAAAGTCAAAAGTGAGAGAAACTCTTTGGGCCTCTTTGAGTGTCAGTGGGAGGGATGTGGCAAAGAGTTTAAAGATAATGTTTCCCTCAGAAGACATATGACAATACATTCGGGAGAAAAACCATTTGTTTGTGACGATTGCGGCAAAAGTTTTCGCCAAAAATCTAATCTTAAAGAACACTGTCTTAGAGTCCATTCGACAGAAGACTTTGAAAAGTTATTTGAAAAAGAGTTGATCCAAACACCAACTGTTGAGACTCAGATCAAAGACTTTTCACACGACGGCAGACAATTTGTTTGTAATATATGTTACGAAAAGTTTAATACTTTTTCATTAATGAAAAGACACTCTTTTATTCACTTAAAGAACAAACCCTTTAAATGTCAGAAATGTTTGCGAAGTTTTTCTCAAAAATCGAATTTAAAATCTCATTATTTAAGAATTCATACGAATTCTGGAATCAGTAAAAGAGTTACTCAAAGATCTGATAAACCGATTCTTAGACTGAATAACAGAAACAGAAACAGACAACTAGTGGTCAAGTATTATAAAAAGCGGACAATCAGTTGTGCTCTTTGTCCACAACTATTCCACACTCATAAACAATTGGAGACTCATATCGGTTCTGTTCACAACGAAGACAATCCATTGAAGTGTCCGTTCGAGGGATGTCTACACAGATTCCGAGAGAACGCACATTTGGAACAACACATCAAAAGACATAAAAAAGAGTTTGTCTGTCATTTTAAAGACTGCGATTATAGTAGTCATTGCAATACAAACTACCAAGTTCACTTGAGTCGACACACAGGCATTGAATTGTTTAAGTGTGACATTTGTGACACTAATTTTGATTTTATGGGCAAACTTTTGACTCACAAACAAAAGATTCATTTAATTGAATACCCGTTGGTGTGTGATTGGCCAGGGTGCTCCAATGCTTATAAGAGTGTCGCCGGACTCAGAAAGCATTCCACTCTTCATACGGGAGAGAAGAAGTATGTGTGCAGTTGGCCTGAATGTGGAATGACTTTTCGTTTTCTGCCGACTCTGAAGATTCATTTGAGTCAACACACGTGTGAACGACCCTTCAAATGCGAACTATGCCTCAAACCTTTCGCTCAGAGAGAATATTTGAGAGAACACATCAAAAGAATACATCAAAAGAAAACTAAACAATAATTTTATTAAATTAAGAAAATTATTTATTTTACTTAAAATTTTTCTAAATTATATAATTATTTATGATATCCTCATTCAAACAATTTCCAAATTATATTAAAATAAGTTCAGTCAACAGATAAATAAGAATCGAGTGTTTTATCTCATCTGTAATTCTGAATAAGTATAGTCTAATAAAAATTAAATTATTCCAAACCAATCAAAATCTATATGTTTGGGAATAATAAAAATTTTACGATTTTGAAGATAAATTTGATGACAGTGTCTCAGTGTTTGGTTTTAATATATATATATATATATATCTATTTGATGCCAATTAATGACTAATATTTTTTGATTTCATGTTATTTGAAATTTAGTGAAATCTTTTATTCGTCTCTCAGACGACTCATATAAATATGAAAAAAATTAATTTAGAATTCATTTTATAAAAAATAAAGTATAAGAGTTTCAATAAAATTAAAATGTGTTTAATTATTATTAATTTCAATCTTTTTCGAGATATTCCTCCAGAAGTTTCACAAAATATTAAATATTTCTATTGTTCCCATTATTACGGATATTGTGTTACAAATAATAACAAAGTCTATGGTTTGGGACAAAATATTCACCAAACTTTGGGTTACAATAAAAGTAATAATAATAAGAAGTATGTATTACTTACTGAGTTGTGTGACCAGAATATTGAAGAATTTTATGAAGGAAATGGTTGTATGTTTGCCAGAAATGATAAAAATCAGATATTCGGATGGGGTTCCAACTATTGGGGGTTATTGGGAAGAGGGTATGAAAGTGATGAATATTTGAAGCCAAAACGCTTTTCCTTTTTTGATGATAAGAATATAATTTATATCGTTTGCGGTCAAAGCCATTGTTTGTCTCTTTCATCTGAAGGTGTGGTTTATGGATGGGGTAATAACAGTATTACACAAATTGGAATAACTATTAACTCTATTTATACTCCAATGGAGTTAGAATTGAAAGCAAAAATCAAATTTATTCATTGCTCGGATAAAAATTCTTTTGCTGTTACTTACAGAGGAAATGCTTACTATTGGTCTTCTATTGATTGTAATCGACGTAATTCTATAGACATTAATCCTAGTGATGACCAGGATTTTAGTTCCAAATCAATTTCTTTTAATGTGTCAAAAATTTTTAATTATTACTCCGGACAAGATTTCATAATTTTGGACAACAATGGAAGAGTGTTTTTATATAACCCTTCAAATAAAAAAATAATAGAAATAATAGGAGAGGAAAAATTCTTTGATTTGTATTGCGAACAAAATTGTTGTCTTTTACAATCTAATGACTTTGTTTATCATTTAGAAGATGAAGGAGGAGTTCCCAAATTGACTAAAACCAATTTAATTAATTTTTATGATTTCTATTCTCAAAACTTGGGGTCATTTAAGAAAACAATTCACGTCACAAAAGAGGGATATTTAATGAGACAAGAGATTCAATTTAATGGAAAGCGATTAAACTATTTTAACCAATTTTTCCGAAAAAAGCGATTATCTTTGAAAGATGAAAATATTTTTCGAAATAAATACGAAAATTTTTTCGAGGAAATGAGAGAATTAGGCTCAGGATCTTTTGGTCACGTAATGCAAGTTAAGGAAAAATCGACTCAAATTTATTTTGCGATCAAAAAAGTGGAAAAGAAAAGTAAAAATATTTAATAATAGGGTTTTGTTTATTTTAAAACTTGTTTTTTTTTCAGATGATTTTGATTTAAAAGAAATTCAGATTATGTCTGAACTCAAATCTAATTTTGTTGTTCAGTATATCGACTCATGGATTGAAGGAAAAATGATTTTAAAGGAAGTCAAACCATTTCTTTTCATTCAAATGGAATTGTGTTCAATAAATTTAAGAGATTTGATCCAATCATTGAATGAAATAAATACTGAAAAACACAAAACATTTAATTATTTCATTTCGTGTGAACTCTTCAAAGAACTTATAGAATGCGTTAATTATTTGCATTCATTAAAACCTCCGATAATTCACAGGGACTTAAAACCTGAGAATATCCTTAT
>JAQGBR010000171.1:0-16932 GCA_034698525.1 Achipteria nitens | reverse complement strand
CATCAAAATTATAATATAATTACTGTATTTAATTGTTTGCTGACCTTAAATGAGTGAAGCGTTTAATGAAATTGAATAATAAATAGAATTTATAGTATAAAAAAAGTTGCCGGAATATTTTGCAAGTTTTGTAATGTTGCCATTGATTATATGAAGGGTCATATTGTATAAGTTTTTTGAAAGACATACTTCACATGAAACGATCAGTAAAAATCAATATCTATGGCAGCAGTGGTGCCGTATGAACCGGTTTTCTCAGATTTAATATATGGCCGCTTCGATACCCATCAGTTGATGCGTTGAATTGAGTCGAGAGCTGGCATTCAATCCGAATATAGATTAAGTGATAGAGCATTGAATAGATTGAATGGATCGCTACTCATCTCAACTATGGTATGAATCTATGCAACTAATGATAGTACAGAACCTCTCATATGACACATGAATGTAACTAAACAGACACTGAATATACCATTTTATTAATGTATTGGTTTATTGCAAACACATTCAATGCTACAAAAACTGAGATTTTTTGATTAAATTAACCGACAAATAGATAATCAAAACATAGAAATGAAATGCGAGACATAAACACTGAAATTGCATTCCTTTGGAATCATTCCAAACATTAGACATCACTTCGACAACAATTTATGTCATTTTGTATATCTATATTTCTTTGAATATTAGAATATTCTTCTCTTATGTATAGCTTTATCTGGGATTACCAGGAATTACCATGATACTGCAATTCTATATTACTATTATTTAGAAATTGCAAAATAATTCACGTATTTTTGTGTCAAACAACTGATAGAATTACAAATTGATTCCCTAATAAATCAATTTTAACTCATCTATAAATTGAATGTTAATTATAATTGAAATATAATTTTTTATTCTTTTTTTTAAATTCTTATTATAACTGAAAAGTGTCAGTGCTATTTAGCCCTTGAGAATATCAAAACTGATCAAATTTCATTATATCATTTTTATGGATTTGGTGATAGGAATGGACAGATCATAAACTGAAATGGGATCCCGAGGAATATGGAGGAGTCTCTCAGTTATATGTACCAGCAGAACAAATATGGTTACCCGATATTGTGCTCTACAATAAGTTAGTAGTTATTAATCCATTTCACCAAAAGTTTTGTATTATTTTTAAAAATTTTATTACATATTCTATTGAATGAAAAAAGCGATAAAAAATGTATTTTAATTTATTATTAAAATAATGGTTTTTAGTGCTGACGGCAATTATGAGGTCACGATTATGACTAAAGCAGTTATTGTAAGCTTTTATTTCTTTTAAAATTCAAATCGATTTCAATCGATTATTATTTGACAGCACGACTCAGGAAAAGTCGAGTGGAATCCCCCAGCAATTTATAAAAGCTCTTGCAATATAGACGTCAATTACTTTCCATTTGATCAGCAAGGTAGGCTTTAAAATATTACATCAAATTTAATAAAGAACTTCAAAAACTTGGAGTTTTATCAAATATAGTATAAATAATTTTTATTATTCTATAACTTTGTTTGCAGAATGTTTTATGAAGTTTGGGAGCTGGACGTAAGTTTCAACTAAATTGCTTGAAATCTTTTATCTAATTTTGCATGCTTCAATTTACAGATACGATGGAAACCAAGTAAAATTGATATTTTTTATTGAAATCAATAGATTTGATGTTAATATAATTTTTAGGTGGATTTAAAGCATTTATTTGATCCAAAAGATACGGTCAATGAGACAATTATAGACATCGGAATCGATTTGTCTGAGTTTTATTTAAATGTTGAGTGGGATATAATGACTGTTCCAGCCATGAAAAGAATCAAATATTACAGTTGTTGTCCAGAACCATATCCGGACATAACATTCAATATAACTCTTCGAAGAAAGACTCTGTTCTATACCGTTAATCTAATCATACCCTGTGTTGGCATCTCTTGTCTTTCAGTTCTTGTCTTTTATTTGCCGTCAGATTCTGGAGAAAAGGTTTGTCTAATTCTTACTTTATTTAGAATTATTTATAATTAGAATATTTTGTGTTTGAGTTTCAATTAAATAATCGGTAAATCAATAGATATTATATATAATCGCCAAAAATATTGGGGCAAATAAATTGATTGCTTATTATTTATTGAAAAATCTTAATAAACTTGATAGTTTTTACTCAGAATGTATGCTAATCTTGTGATTTTTTACCTATAGGTATAAAATGCTTTTTCTCTACATTAAAAAGTCAACCAATGGCTCTCAAAAAGGGCTCTCTTAAACACTGCTTCATTTATATTTGCACTAGGTTACTTTATCTGTATCTATAATGCTCTCGCTCACTTTCTTCTTCTTGGTTTTAATTGAAATAATTCCTTCGACTTCATTAACGATGCCTTTATTGGGAAAATATTTGGTATTTACAATGGTTTTGGTCACCTGCTCTGGTATTTATCTATAAAAACCATTTACTTTAAGATCTTGCTTGATTATTAATCAGTGATTAAACTACTGCTGGAAAATAATTGAAAAGAAAATTAATTAAATATTTTTTAATTGAAAACAGTTTTGGTAACAATTTTGGTGCTAAACATTCACTTCCGTTCCCCGTCTACTCATCGAATGGTATTATAATTTGAAGAAATCTTTTGATTAATTATAATTTGATTAACTTTTGATTAATCCATTGATAGGCGCCATGGGTTAGGAAAACCTTTATTAGAGTATTACCTAAAATACTTTTGATGAGACCGCCTCAGTATAAGTTGGAAACCACTGACGCAGACATTACTGCAAATAATCCAAAGACAGAAGTGACCAATTTATTAGGTACCACACAATCTTCGATTAGAACCGATCAATATGTGGTCAAAGACTTCAAGTGTGCAAAAATGCGAGCACTGGTTCCACAACAAAACACTCTTTTTCCAACTTCTGGATCAGGCGAGCAATTAATAATTCAAGACTTGGATATAAGTCCAGTAATACCATTCTTCGAACCATTGGGCAGCTATTATCCTAAAGAAGTGGATCAGGTTATACACAACGCAATATTTATTGCACACCATATCGGTATGATTAGTCTTCTATTAATTTTGTTGTTTAATTTATTTGATTACGTTTCAGATAATGCGGATGAGTTTAAAAGTGTGAGTAAACATTCATTTTCTAAACATTTTTCTTATAAAATGAAACATTAATTCAATAATAAATGTTGTCTTTAATGACTATTTTTCAAACGTATTCATAATCTTAAAAATATTTAAAATTCTTTAAGACAATAACCAAGCTCTTTTTACACTTTTTTAAAGATAAATTTGATTAGCAATTAAAATGTCTATAAAGCAAATATTATTTTATTTCTAGAGTGAATTGATCTAGTTGAGTCAATTGATCTATTAATAGTTGGATAGAATGGTTGGCATATTATTTGATAAAGTTTTGTGTATTTCTAAAAATTAAGTTTTATTCGAAGAAAATCTTTTGTCAAAACTTTTGTTTTGTCAGTGTTTTTAAATTTGAAAAAGAAATAAAAGAGTTTTTTGGAGCAAAAGAAGGTTTTATGTGTAGATATCGACCGCCAGTTCTCTGTTTACTCTGTTTTCAGTCGAATTCATTTATCAACAGATTTAATGCCGAAACGATTCCAATGAATGTTAAGACAATCCAATCAAATGAATTGACTTTTTTGTTGACTTTGTTTCTTAGATTCAAGAGGACTGGAAATACGTTGCGATGGTTTTGGACAGGTTTTACCATTTTATTGAAAACATTTTGAGATTTTTTTAAGCCTTAGAGTTGATAAACAAAACTATATTTTTTTATTCTTAAACCTTTTTATTCAGACTATTTCTATGGATATTCACAGCTGCTTGTATAATAGGCACTGGCACAATATTACTGTGGGCCCCTTCTATTTATGACACAAGTAATGTTTATTTATAAACTTTTAAACTCGAAAAAATGTTTTAAATTGGATGTAATTTTTCCAAAACAGACACTCCAATCGATATAATACATTCGAAAATAGCCAAAAGTCAGTTTGAATTTCTTACTAATTTTGAGGACTCATAAATGAAGACAATTATTCAAAAGTTATCACAAATTTCATCGTTTCTCATGAAAAGAAAAAAAAGGATTTTAAGAGAAAAATAATTTTTAAAAAATAAAGATTTTTTAGTTTCATTTAAAATGTAGTTATTCTCAAATCAAAATCAAAGCATCCATTTAATTTAAAACTCTTTTTTGTTATTCAAAATAAATTCCACTCTCTCTGAATCTATCGATACTATTAAATAAAACAATAATCATAAAGAATCATAAAGATAATGATAAAACATAAAGATTATTATTATTATTATTATTATTAATTGGATGATAATCGAAGAGAATGACAGTAAAATAGGATCAACTCTTCTATGAAATAACCTAAACGATTGATTATAACAACGAATTAAACCGGATATTAATAAAATACAAATCAATATTCGATAATACTTTCGATATAAAATGACTTGAATTCACTTTTAATAAATTAAATTCTTTTGAAAAATAAGTATTTGAAGATTAAAAACAAGTTTTTATAGAATTGAATTTTACTGAATTTAGTTGCGACTAATATTCCATCAGTTTGGACACCCCCTAAATTGGAAAAGGTTCTTTTTATACTTTCAAAGCCTTTATTCACAATGTGAAGTGACAAAGTTGATGCTAACCCTATATGTGGCATAACTTCTTAACCATTAGGTCAGAGCCAGTCCTCAGGAACAGGACCAGAAAATGTTTTATATTCTTAATCATTTATAACGAGTTTTGGATATAATAAATGATTTTGGGCGCACTCAACAACTTTTATAAATGGAATTTTTAAAAATGAGAAATTTTTGGAATTAAAAAGATAAGTTTGGATTTGTTGACAATAATTAGTGAATAAACTTAAGATAATTGACCCAATCTTTTATAGTTTTTGTTTTTAATATTCAATTAATTGTTTTCAATAAATTATTTTTATTGTACCCAATGTTACGATTCTTTTTAAACTAGAAATTAGATCAAAATGTCATTAGTTCTGGATATAAATTATCGGATTTATCGAATGCTTGCAAACAAATACTCTAAATATTGATGTCTTTAAATGTCTATTTTGATTGTCGTCATTGAAGTGAAAGATGTTTAACAGCTGTTACTCTTCTTAAAGCAATGGCAACCATTGATATGAGTTCATTATCAATGAGTTATATCTGGAGATATTTTTCGGGAATATAAACCCTTCAAATGAGTTGGGAATCGGAAGATCCCTTTAAATCTGGGAAAAGTGCAATAATTATATAAAATTAATTTTTTAATAATATTTTTTCGAAGAAAAATTTAAGTTATTTACGCATAAATGACCGGCAAATAAATCCTTTTAATGTTACCTTTAATTGAAAACAAACAATTAATTCAACCTAAAACTGTCCTGATAACCCTCATTCTAATAAAAGATCGGGAATTCCTGTTAAATATCATCTCTAGTTATATACTATTCAACAAAATTTAAACATTTCATTAGTCAACTGTTTTGTAAAAATATTTCGATTTATAGATATTTTATTGATAAAATGAACAATAATTTATTAAAACAAACTAGTTCATTTTAAAATCCTAAATCATTGCTGAATTAAAATAATAAAATTATAAAATATTAGATGTGTTGTTGCTAGCTTAATTAGATTATAACTAGATTAGTCCTCAAAAACTATTATCTAAGTTTTTACGCTTTTGATAATTTTTTGTTAGAATTGTTAGGATAATTTACTATAAATTAAACAATACTTAAATTTCTATTAAAGTAAATAAATTCTTATTATAGAATCTATTATTCTTAAAATTGTTAATACTATCCACACAAAAGTAACACTTTAATATTTTAGTCATGTTAACTAAATGAGGAGGTGTGCATGGTATTTTTTTGAATAATTATTATGTTGTTATTATAGAATTGGTAATTAATTAATTAGTAATTATAATTTACTAAATAAATAATAATCACTAATATTACACATAATTACTATGAATCAGAATATTCTTCATTTCATTTTAAGTTGAAATATGTTTGAGAGTATGTGTGGATCCAAACCAGTGCTGAACTCTAGCGATAAATGTGTTGGAAATGAGATTCACTTTCATTGTAAGAGTCATTCAGTGGTTTCAGACTTCGCACATGTTTTACATGTTTTTCATTTGAGAGTTAAATCACATTCAGATCCAGACTTTAATTTAAATTTTTATTAAATTTTGATTTTATTATAATATTTAAATAATTTTAAACGATTTAAAATGTTTTGGGGTTTGTATTGATTTTACTTTTAATTGACAACAGATTAGACTTAAATGTGTTTACATTTAACGTAAACTAAAATTTTATACAAAATAATTGATTTAATGATTAAGTTATTGATTGGTTTTAATTAAAAACATGTATTTTGTGTGGATTAGGCGTAACACTAGAGACGGGTAAACGTTATTCCCAAAGAGTGGAAGAGTCGTATCATTTGACAAACGCTGCTTTGGAACCGCCGACTGACCAAAAGAAACCATCAAAATATGTGTCAGTTATGGTAGAACACGACAAATCTGATTATATGGTGTGCACTCTGGAGCCCAACCGTAACCTTCAGGTCCACTTAGACCTCATGTTTGTTGAGGGCGAAGAAGTCACTTATTACTTGACCGGTGAGGGAACCGTTCACTTAACCGGTTATTTGGTTGGCGAAGGTTTTGATGATTATGGAGAAGAAGAAGAGGAAGACGAGGAAAGCAGTGAAGAAGAGGTCGAAGTTAATGGTTTGCCCCCAAAGGCTAAGAATAATAAACGTAAGAACGAAGCACTCGAAAGCTCTCCCGAAGCGACCGAAAAGAAAGCAAAAGTTGACCCAAAAGTAGCGAATAAAGAGTCAAAAGTCAATGAAAATGATTTAAAGGCTTCCAATAAAAAGATTAAAAATGAAAATCAAGTCTCAAAAAATGTCATAAATAATGAGGAATCAGATGAAGACGACGACGAAGAAGAAGAAGAATCGGACGAAAATGATTCGAGTGATGCAAATGATTCTCTCGGACTCATCGACAACGAAGCGGTTGTGGCCGACGATAGCGATGACGACGAAGAAGACGAAGAAGAAAGTGACGATTCAGAGGGTAATCATTACTTGAAATATGATATGATTTTAACATAAATTTGATTTTTAGCTGAAAGCGAATCAAAAATTTCTCCGATTAAAGGAAAGGTAAATCAGAATCAACAGAAACCACCGCAGAGTAATCAGAAACAAAAGAATCAAAACAAAAATCAATTCAATTCACAAAAGTCTCCCGAAAATCAACAAAACAAACAAAAACAGTTCGGAAGCGGACAAAAGGGACAACAAAGAGGAGGATTCGGTGGACAACAAAGAGGAGGTTTTGGTGGACAACAAAGAGGAGGCTTTGGTGGACAACAAAGAGGAGGCTTTGGTGGACAACAAAGAGGAGGTTTTGGTGGACAACAAAGAGGAGGTTTCCAACAGGGAGGCCAACAAAGAGGGAATCAATCGAGTGGTCAAAAGAATCAGTGGCAGAACAGAGGCAACCAAAACAATAGCCCCAACTTTGCAAACAAAGGGGGAAATCAAAACAGCCCTAACTTTGCTGAAAAAGGAGGAAAGCAAACGCCTAACTTTAAGGGACAACAAAAGGGAAATTTTAATCAAACCCCGAATTTCAGCGGACAAAAGGCAAGCCATTCGAAGCAACAGAAAAAACAGTGGAATTCCGATAAAAAAAATTAATTGAATTTTAAAACTCATCTATTATTTGATTTTTTATTAAGAATTTGAATCATTATATTATAATTTTGAATAATTTTGATTCCATTCCGATATGTATTTCAATTTCTTTAAAGTATAGATTCATTAAAATTGATTTTTGCCATAATTTATGTGTCTTTAAATTAATCGGTTTTTTAAATACTTTTAGGAGAAGACAGAAACAAAACAAAGAAAACTTAACGGAGGAATAATTGTCGAGGATTTAGTTGAAGGCAACGGTCCTAATGCTAACACCGGAAAATTTGTAGGCTTTTTTCAAATTTGTCTGTATTTCCAAATTTGTTTGGGTTTAGGTTCACGTCAATTATGTGGGACGCCTTCCAAACAATAAAGTGTTCGATAAAACTCATAATAAGCTGTTTTCATTCAGACTCGGCAGAGGGGAAGTCATCAAAGGCTGGGATATTGGACTTCAAGATATGAAAGTCGGCGGAAAACGAAAGATAATTATTCCGCCAAATATGGGGTAAACTATAAATCATAAAAAAATATTAAATTAAATTTTTGTTTAATTTATTGATCAGTTATGGCAACCGATCTGTTGGTCCGATTCCGGCCAATAGTGCTCTTCATTTCGAAGTTGAACTCAAATCTGTTTCGTAAATAAAATTTTCAAATTTTTATTCAAATCACAAATAATAAGTGAAATAACAAAGAAATGTACAGAAATTCAATAAAATTGCTTAAAATATCTGTAAATATTTGGTGATTATTATTATTATTTATTCATTTATTTATTAATTGTATTCAAAAATGAATTTTCAAAGAAATTTCTATTTAATTGAATTCAAATAAAATACTAAACTTTATTACAATTGTTTTAAAAGTAGTTTTAATTGAAAACATATTTGTCTTAATCGTAATCATCAGTTGATTCATAGTTAGAGTTCGATGACTGAGTGCTGGTATTAATATCACTGGTGTCTGGCGTTGAGGACATCCCCCGACTTCCGATAAGTGGATCGGTATTAGTATTGCCCGAAACAGACTCACGATTTGAACTACGACTTGTCTGGAATTCCTTACGACAGACGGGACACGTGGCGTGCTTTAAGAGGACAGCATAAATACATTAAATCAAATATAATTAAATCTTAGAGAGCCTACCATTTGAAGCCATGGAACTATACATTCGTTATGATAGCAGTGAGAACACTCCAAAAGTCTCACTTTTTCTGCAGATTTGAAGTCTTCCATACAGACAGTGCACTGGAGGTTCTTCTCTACCTGTTGTTCGGTGATTGTCACAAACGGCACTCTATCGATGTCTTCCTTAGGCATTGGTGGCGGTCCCGAAGCGTCCAATTGGTTTAATAACTATTTTAATATTATATTCAAATAAAACCAAAATAACAGATATAGAGCTGACCTGAGTTATGATTTCGTTGAGTCCTCCCTCACCCCAGGCGTAGTCACCAGGATTTCCATGAAGTACTTGAAACAGTGGTAGAGGAAAGTCTATATTAATGAGACCGCGAGCGTTACCCTCTCTTGGAGTCAACTGACCCGAAGTTACATTCGTTAATATGTGTTGGAATAGTCTGTGATTAAAATCAATTTATATATAAAACAGAATCGATTGCCTTCGATATGAATACCCTTCTAATGACTGAGTGTTCTCAAAAGGTGCCGACTCTGGATTTCGGGGTAAATTCAGCTGAAAATAAGTTGTTTGACCTCTTTGTTGGTTATTTGCCGGATGTCTGTGTCTTCTATTATTAGCACTTCCGGCCTCTGAAGTGGTATCTGTCTGTCGGTTTGGAGCATCACTTGTCGCTCGTCTTCGAGAGTCTCGATTCAAATATTGAGAATAAGTGGAATCCCCGTAAAGATTCTCCAGAATATCAGCCATTTGTTGGTCCGAATCATTGTTTTCATCGCTTTCGTAGAGTCTATACATTAATAGATAACAAATAATTTAATACAAAAAATGTTTGAAAAAATGAGTGAAACAAACGGATTGTCGTCATTGTCTTCATGACTGACTTCTTCAACAAATCCAGACCTACATCGCGGACACGTAAAGTCCTAAAACAGTCACCATTTTATTCAATTTAATTAATTAAAGGATAAATATTTACAATATTTGACACAAACTGTGAATCAAATGTTTATTTTAAGTAAAAAATGGTAAATATATTACCGATAAAACCGAATCCGATTCCTGTGAGCACTGATGACAGAAATATTTCAAAGAAGACATATTTGATGACAAATCGACGGCCGCTTCTGCCATAACTCTGGTTAGTATACGACAATTGCTTTCAATTTTAATTCAATTCAATAATAACTCAAATATTATCGATATTTCCTTTGAATTAATACAAAAGAGGGCATCACTTGACTCATATTATACGCATTTTAGTCAACCAAGTGTTCACTAAATGTTCACCAAATGTCCATGTTCATTTGTGTTCATTTGTGTTCACTTGTGTTCACTTTAAGTTTACCCGTTTTTGTTCCTTATCTAGCTTTTTATTATGCTTATGAAATAATGAACAAGATCAAATCATTTTCATCATTTCTTATAATTAAGAAGAAGATAAGGGAAAGTGTGAGCACAGGAATAGAGATCAGAGAGTGTTTGAGTTGTTGTGAGACAACAGTCCCTTTAATTTAAGACAAATTTCAAAATGTAGTTAAATATCATATGATTTGAAAAGAGTTTTATTTGAAAAATGGATAAATTGTTGTGTTTTTGCCACTTCTGTGAACTTCACGGACCGAATGTTATTCTGACCACTCATTGTCTGACACAAAATGATCTGAAGTCATATATCGATCAAAAGAGTTCAGACAATTGTCGAACGGACTCATCAATGTCTTCATCGATGTCTTCATTGCCCACCACTTCTCTAATGACTGATAACACAAATCTATTTAATAATGAAATCCATTTAATAAGCGATGAATTGAATGGTCAGAGCTATGACTGCGACGGATGTTCTCTTAAATCCAATTCAATGATTGGATTCAATGGCTTTTTGTCTTTTAATGATAACAAAGAGTTTGGTTTCATTACTAATAGTTATCCGATTGAGAGAAAAGACTGGAACTCCTGTGGAATAAGTAATGCTATTATAAGAGACGCCTGTATTAGAAGTCTGAGTTGTGAAGTATACGATTCGGGAGAAGGAGAGGGTTTCATATACTTCGGTGACGACCAAAGGGCACATATTTTAAGTTATTTGTTTGTATTGCGGGACTCTAAGGCCCGGGGCTTTCAACGGACGTATAGTATTCTTGTGATGAGTCGAGAAAAACAACAACTACTCAATGATTGGGATTTCTATTTGGAGCACATCCAGCAAATTGTGGGACGACTCAAAAATAAGGCTAAAATTATATACGAAAGTGAATTGACTCAAACAACGTGTCAACAGAGAAGATCTCTAATACTCGACAACGTCTCCAGTTTGAGATCTAATGTCACTCTCGAAGACATTATCGATAGAAACCCTTTAAATACTCACAGAACTAACAGTAAGGCCCGTTCCCTTCTGGAGCTGACAGCAGACACCACTACTTTCGCTAATCTTCACATTCAGTTCTCTTGGATTCTGTTTGCTGTGAACACTCAAAATGAGTCCAATTCTATGTTACCGTCAATTGAGTCAATTCCCTCTATAATCACATCAATTGATCCAAAGCTTACTCTCAGAAGTTTATATCAATTCGTCGGAAAAGATATGTTTCTAAACATAAGTTATAATACAGTTATTGGGAATCAGATTATAGTAATCGATCCAAACGTTTCTCGACTCAAATCTTTTATTCACTGTTTGTCACAACTATTACCGGAAGAATGCATTTTAATTCGAACCGAAGTCCAAAATTTTGATGAATCGGCAAAACATAACTTAATCGGAACTCTGAGTTCAGATATAATACCAAATAATTTAAATAATTCAGAATTTCACGCAATAATCAAATTAAAGGACAAAACAAACGGCAAAACAACGAATAAATTGTTTTCAGATAACAATCAGATATCAATTGACTCAAAGGTTAAAATTCCTGAACGAATGCCTAACTATTTGACAAATATTGAGAACATTTTACTTGACTTTTCATATTCTGATCAGACATTTGATTCTTATTTAATGTCTTTGAAGAACGAATGGCTCAATAGATCGCAAACTCTCTATTCGTATATAAAAGGTGTGAACCCTCCCCGAAGTAAATCAAACATCAATTCAATGATGCGTTTAATTCAATGCGAAGACTGTGACCTCAAACTCATGAGTTTTTGGTCTAATAATAGTTTGAAATTTGAATATAAAACTAAAATCTTTGCTATTAATTCAGAAACGAGTCTATTATTAAATGAAAAATCAAATTATAATTAAAAATGATTTCAATAATTAATTAAATATTTCTCTAATTTATGAATAAAATTAAATCTAATATTTGTTATAAAAAATTAAAAACAAATCAATTGTTTGTATATTTATTTGGGGGGTGAGAGGGGAGGCATTGGCATATTGTGAGCCCCACCCGATAGAGCGGCCGACGGACCCAATAGTATCTGTCAAATGAAAGCCATATTAGGATTAAAGGTTTAATAGTTAAGTAATAGAGAGGAATACCTGTCTCTGTTGTTGTTTCTGTAACTCTTCCATTTGGGATCTTTCCATTTCGAGAGCCAACGGCGCCAACAAAACCGCTGATGACGTGAAGACCACCCAAAGAGCGGAACGACTGAAGCCATAAAAATTTTTGACTCCATTAACAGAACCGTTGACTAAATTTAGAAATCGGTTTCTGACGCCTTCGGGAAACATTTCGGTCAGACCTACTAATCGCTCGATTAGAGTCTCCTCCAAATCCTAATCATTTTGAGTCCAAATATTATAAATTGTAAACAATTTTATTATTAAATTTAAAAATAAATTTTAAAAATCATTGAAACAAATTAAACCTCAAAGTCATTGATGTCTTCGTCCTCTTCTATCGTATCATTTGCTTCGATGGCTCTGTTCGGTGACAACTGTCCACTCATTGGTTCGTTAATACCGGAATCAGTTGGCGATGAATTAGAAGTCATTTAATAATTGATAACAAACTAAATGAGAGCTCAAAGACTTGAAAATACAATTTAAATGAGAAAAAATGTGAGATTTAATGTCAGAACAATTTTTAGGGTTTTTTAATAAAAGAGTTTTTGAGCGCTTTTTTTGAGTTTTTGTTTTAATACTATTTTAGGGGCTTTTAATGTCTAATCACTAAATTTTAATCTCAATATTAAGTCCCAACTCATCGACTAAAAGATATTCAAACTCTTCGTTTCTGAGTTAAACTAATCATTACTTAAGTTTTAAAAAACGTGATTAAAACTGGTGATAAATTACCTTATTAACATTAAATTAATATTATTAATGTATAAAAACAAACGCAAGTGAACTTGATTAATTTTCAATAAATAATAAGTAAATACTGAAAAAAAACTTTTTTAATGAATTTATTATTATTATTATTATTATTATTATTATTTATCAAATATTTATGGTTTTAAAGTTTGAAATTAAAATTTTTGAATAATTTGTAGGTTAAATAGGGAATAATAGCATGGTAAATCAAAATGGTATATTAAATGGATAATATTTATGTGATTTTGCATAATCTACTGAATTATATCTTAAATTTTCATTTAATCCATCAATTATTTTGATTTCGTCGTCATTTAATTTAAAATTAAAGACATTAATGTTTTCGTAAATGTATTTCAATTTTGTTGCCTTTGGTATGACTACTACTCCCCTTTGAATTTGATATCTGATGAGAACCTGAGCACTGGACACGTTGTGATTGTGACTGATTTCAACAATTTTTGTTTCGTTGAGTAGTTTTCCCGTTCCTAATGGACTATAAGCTGTTAGAGTGATATTTCTTTGTCCACAGAATTCCAATAATAGTTTTTGATTGAGATATGGATGACATTCCACTTGATTTACAGTGGGTTTCACTTTTGCCATCGAAAGTATTCTATCGATTTGTTTTGAATTGAAATTCGAGAGACCTATTGATTTGGCCAAACCTTTGTGGTAAACGTCTTCCATTCCTTTCCAGGTTTCGACATAATCGACATCAGAGAAGAGAACGGTTCCATTTTTATCGGTCGGAGTCATTTGAGTTGTTCCTTCTTTTAGACCAAATGGAAAGTGAATGAGGAATAGATCCAAATAATTAAGGTTCAGGTTTTTCAACGATTTTTGTATGCCTTCCACAACAAGAGGTCTGGAATGAAATGTGTGCCACAGTTTGCTGACGACAAAGACATCTTCTCTTTTAATGTTTCCCTCACTAAATACATGTTTCAAAGCTTTTCCAATTTCTTCTTCATTTTCATACAAATACGCGGTGTCTATATGTCTATACCCGGCCTCTAACGAGTCGACCACAGACTGGTAACTAATATTTCCTGTGGCTCTAAAAGTTCCCAAACCTATGACTGGAATTTTATTTCCATCACTTAAAGTAATTTTTGTTGAAAACGGTTCACAAAATGCTATCAATAAAAATATATTCAATAATTTAAAAAACATTTTCCTCTAAAATATTAAAACTAAAGGTTTTAATAATTAATTAAATAAATAATATTTTACTCTTTTTTTAATCTCTTTATTCATTTTAATTTTTAATCTAATCTAAAGGTACTTCAATATAAAGAGATATTTCTATAAATTATAGATTACAGGTGTAGAATGTGAACCAGTACTTTTTAATTCTAGTTATCAGAACCAATTTATCGATATCTATCCTCTCCCAGACCTATTAAGAGTTACGAAACGACAATAAAAACCAAGATTTCACAAATTGAATCCTTTTAATTTTAATCTGATGACTGTATTCGCAATAATTTAATTCTAATATATTATAAAAAAGTAAGAATTGGATTGGCGGTCAAATAATCTTGTTTATTTTATTACCCAAAATTGATTTAAAATAATCTATAGTTTAGTAGAATTGGATGAAAACTAAATAAGATATTTGATTCTCGTTTGGTATTTCAAATAATGAGGATATCTTCCTGCCATCCAAAGGATAGACATCGTGCCATTTGAGGTCATACCTCGCGGTGAATACGGTCTAACATTTTGTTCGTGAGAGTCTTTAGTGATTGTCTCAACGGTCCAATTATGTCCGCCATCTTTTGTAGTCCACCTCTCAATTTCCATAATATTATTATCCTTCACATCTCTGGCCAAATGAACGACATTTGGGTCGTCCGGATCTAAAGTAATGCCTGCAGTATATTGAGGCTCTGAGGGGTCCTCTGAGATACTGGCGCCCGCCTTAACCAAATCTTTATCAAACCACTGCTGTCCGTCCCATCGCGCGTAATGATAGCGATGATATGTCATATTGAAAATGGTTGCGAATGTCAGCACAGGATAACCAGTCTTAGAGTCATAGCTTAGGTCATGAATCCAACCCTCAACACCAGTAATATTTGCATTATATACGAGAGTTGCCTGTTTTGGAACAACAGGTGTACCCATCGGTCCAATAAGGGTACCGTTCGTGTGATACAGGTTTCCGGAGCGGTAATACATATGAAATATTGAGGTTCGCTATTAAATACAAACAAATTATTGGCAATTATTGCAAAAATGGATTAACAGATAAAATAAAGACCATATTTCTTGGATGTGCTTCAGTGAACGCAAAATGAATGGTGTCCTTATCATTACTTCTAACTTTCATATATGGTCTCTGACCAGGAACAGTTACCAGTTCTTGAACTGGAGTCCAAGTTTTCTTAAGATTATCTAATTTCGCATAATTTGGATTAAAGTCTCCGCCCCTCCAAAACAAATAGAGGTTATCTCCTTCACTGGAAAGAGTCATTGGATTTGGATATGTGTAGCCATACTTTCCTTTAGTATTGACTGGAACCTGTTCTACGGGTCCCCATTCACTGATATCTAATGGATGAACCGAACGTCTGTAGAACATATGTGGTCCTCCATGACCTGACCAGAACACCAAAATGTGTTGATCCGGACGAATATGAATGCTTGGGTTGCTGTGATCGTCTTTTATCATGTGCTCATACAATGTCTTCTGAGTCAACTTTCCAGTGTTGTGGTCATAGTTAGCAACAGTTATATTGCCATAAGTGTCAATAAAACCGACAAAAGTTTGGTTATTAATGTGAACAGCTCTGGGATCAGCGAACCAACACCATGCTCCTGAATCACTTATGTTCCCTGACTTTGGGATCACTTCTTCTGAATTTACAAATGCATCGAAATTCAGAAAAATAGTCCAAAAGAGACATAAAATAATTTGGATAAAATGTAAGCCCATTATTATTCTGTTTTTTATTAATTGATTTTTGTACTGAAAACTGTCTTAAAAAGTGGTAAAAAATAAGATAAGAGTCTGTTATTCGTGAGATTTTTTCACAGAACACACAATAATCAGAGATATCTTTAAAATGCTTTTTTGGAACTTTTTTTTAAAATCCTTAATAATTTGTAATCAATTATAACATTAAAAACATTTGTATTGAATTAAAATTTTAGTAAATCTAATCTTTTATTGTTTTTATTATTCGAAATAAATATGAGTTTAGATTTAGTATATTTATACGATTATACTAGAATCTAATACATGTATAATTGATTAAGTATTATTATGATTAAGTCATGATTAATACATCTAATTATTATTCCACAGTTATTTCAGTGAAAAATGTTGATGTATGTTGAGAATTTCAAGCTAAAATTTAAGTATGTGCTGAACTAAAACCTGAATCAGAGATACCTTGGTCATAAATTTCAAATAACTTAATTATTTTTTGGAAAAGACTTTAATTTAAAGGGTTTTCCTAATACTGGAGTACTGTTACCCAAAGTATAGATTTGTCGCAGAATTTGTTTATTGTTTCGTCCCTTTAATTCACACGTGTTTTCAATGTTTATATTTGTGTTTAATCTATAATTTTATATAATTTATTAAATTTATTAAACAATTATTACTTTAAAACAATGAATACTTCGGACCAAACAATAAACAAATTCTGCGACAAATCTATACTTTGGGTAACAGTACTCCAGTATTAGGAAAACCCTTTAA
>JAQGBR010000170.1:0-16939 GCA_034698525.1 Achipteria nitens | reverse complement strand
ATGTTTTCTAAACAATTGATTTAATTTTATTAATGAAAGAATTTATTTATTTAAATAAAAGTGAAAATTGGTTTAAATTAAAACAGATCTTTGGTTAACAGCAACTAAATTATGTCTTAATTATGGATTATTAACAATAAATTTGTTTCAATACTTTTAATACATTTAATATTCGAAACGAATGAATGAAAAAATCAATAAATAATAAAACAAAAGAACACGAATTTAACAAAAAAATTTCAAAAAAAACTATAAATAATAAAAAATTAAAGCATTTTTTCAAAACTATAACTTTTACCGCAAAATGATTTGAAAACCAAATTATTTGCCAATCATTTGGTCGAGGAGTCGATCGGCAGCCAATTCCAGGTTATAATCAGTAGCTTTGAGTGCGAGTTCGCACTCGTATTTAGTAGATATTCCCAATTTCATCAATTCATTGATTTGTAGTTCTTTAAGAGCGGCCACGGCATCCATTTTGTTCTTATAGAGGGCTGATATGCAGTCCTCCTTTGAGGCACTTTTTGCCTTACTATGAATGCGTGCGACCAGTGTTTGGGGTATTTCTATGTTAGTTGGAAGCGATGCGCCCGGAATTGAGTTATGACTGACTCCTAAACCATAGATTGTTTCTCGAGAGGGGGCCGAAGGGTTCACTAAAAATGGTTTTACATGCGCTGTATTTACATTAATTTGAGGCGAAGGTCTGTTCGGTAGACAAACGGTCGCGAATGTGGTGTTGGATGAGTTGCCGTTTGGATGATTAGGAGTCAAACCAGAATTGATTCTTCTTGTGGTCGCATATTTAGGCGGCGGTTGAATCAGTGGTATTCGGTTTGGGGTCGAATCAAATTTATTGGTTTCGTTTATTTCATTGATTTTATTTGAATTATTGATTGGATTTGTTATTAATTTTGATTCTAATTCAGCGATAAATTCTTTACTCAATTTGTCATTAGTTTTGGTAATTTTGGCCTCAAATTCATTAATGAAATGATTTTGTGAAGTGTTTTGGGAATTAATGTCATCACAAGGTTTGGGAGAATTTGTCGAATGAATCTCATTATTGACTTTTGAATCCAACCAATCGAATGCCCGATCCATTCGGTTATTATTTATCTGTTTATTAGAGTTTTGTTCTCCGAAAATATTGGATCCGTTGTTAGGATTCCACACAAATTTTTGTGTCGATGCAAATGAAGTGAAGGGTTGGCTCTGAGATTCATCGGTTCCATAATTAGAAGCGACTGCAGAATAATAACGATCTTCTGGTTTAAACAATTCTTCATTATTTGTCGACCCGTTTAATGACTCACAGGGAGGGGAATAGTATTTAGATGTCTGATCTATCGTTGGTTGCGATGATTCGATGGGAACATTACAATAAGTGGGCTCTTCAGACGTCACTTCATTGGATTCTATTCGACGCATAGATTTGTGGGTTTCAGTCATTATTTGCTGAGCCGTTGAAGAATTTACTGGTATTTCATCGCTAAAATCAATAAGGATTCCATCGATTTGGCCATTGATCTGCTCTTCAGGCCATTCATCAGCAGCTGATTGGAGTTCATTATAGGAAAGGGAACGACGCGGAAGATTGCATTTATTTGGTTTAATAAGAATATGCTTTTCGTTTTTAAGTCTATTATATCCGAATTGATTTAATTTTTTGGATTCTATTTGTTTAAAATCAGACAAATGGAGTGTTTCTGAAATAATTAAATAATATTTTACTTAATATAGACTTAAAACTCAATTCAGTCTCACTTTTATTACGATTCGCTAATTTTGGAAACGACGGCACATCTGTTTCTATTCCGGAGACGTCCGGCGGTTCCATTGGATTCTTCAGATACATGTCGTCAATATATGCGGGATTACCCCACGACTCACTGCCATACCCTCCGTGTCCCGCGTGGATAAAACTGTTTCTGAGGGGTCTACTAATATCAGTGACTGTTTTAGTTTTAGAATTACCCAGCACACAACGAGGGAAATAGCCAATAGCGTACGTCCGCTGATTCTGACCCCTCCACCAGTAATTTTCAGGTCTGCCCTCAATTACTTGGATTTCATCACTTATTTCTATTTTCAAATATAAGTCTGAGTTTTCATCTGTTGTTTGAGTGGCGAGTTTTGGGTGATTATCAGCCTTTCCATCGAATTTTTGAAGCGCTTTGTGTTTATGAGGTCTGGCCTCACTTAAAAAGTCTTTGAGTGCAACAAAAGTTGGTCTATCGTTAGGCTGTTGTGCCCAACACTGGAGTAATAACTGGTATATTTCAAACGGACAGGCATTTGGTTGCGTTAAACGCTCGCCTTCTCTATCGATTTTATGAAGAATCTGAGCGCCATTGAGTCCAATCCATGGCTCTCCACCAAAAGTAAACATTTCCCAAAGAGTCACTCCAAACATCCTGAATATAATGAATTAAAACCAATTAATAATAAATTAAATCAATTTAAGTAAATCCCAAACCAGGTATCGCTTGCGTGAGAAAATTGCCTCGACTTTAGAGATTCGGGCGCACACCACGGAAACGGCACTTTCTTGTGTTCATTCATTATATAACAGTCTTCATGAGAAGGGATGGCTCTCATGAGTCCAAAGTCTCCAATTTTGATGACATCGTTTGGAGCGAGTAATACATTCCTTGCGGCCAAATCTCTATGAATAAAACGCTTTGACTCTAAATAAGCCATTCCTTGAGATATTTGAATGGCGTATTCAATTAGAGTGGATATTGATGTGTGACCGCACTCTTTGCGTAGTTTATCCCTAAGAGCTCCAATGCTGGCCAATTCGGTGACCATCATCATCGGTGACGACAATACTATTCCGTATAATTTTATTAAGTTTTGATGATTTAAGTGATGCATTGCATTGACTTCTTTTTCAAAGTCTTCAGCAGCTGAGGGCTGAGCCAATACTTCTTGTTTTAATACTTTAATCGCAACTTCTTTGATGCGACCGTCGGGTAGAGTCCACTCGCCTTTCATTACAACCTTTAAATGTTAACAAAATTTGTTTTTTAATTAATTCAAAGTAATAAAAATGAGATAATAATACCCCAAAGGATCCGTCTCCTAATTTATTCAATTGTCTGATATCTTTACTGCTGATAAGACAGGTCAGGCTATTATGCTGTGTTGATGTCAAAGAACTTCTTCTGTTGTTAATCGTATGATTGGTTTGTTTTAAATGAGTGTTTTGTGAAGACTTCGGTAATAATAAATTTAAAATATTTCTTCGCTTCCGTTCCTTATTTTTGGTCTTTGCGGCGGCGATCAGTCTTTTAGCTGCCGGTGCACTCATCGCCACCTTTGGATCCGTCAGGTCTTTGACTTCGACTTTATCGAAGTGTTCTATTCTGGTGACATTAATCTCAATGATTGGTTTGTGGAACTTCACTAAATCCACTTCTTTTAAGAGTTCATACATCGCTTCCTCGCCATCGCTTAGAGACGACATCACTGATCGCTCCGTTGATTAACTAAAACTGACGAACCCTTCAAATCAAATATTATTCCGAAGTCTTTAATCTTAAGCTAATCTTCAATTCATATTAGGACTCGATTTTCATTTTAATAACATTTTTGGCGAATAAATTAAATTAAAGACTATTTTGGTTTTGAAAAATAAAGTCAAAGAAAAATAAGTTTAAAAAAGTTTAGCAAATCTTTTATCAAATTATCGATCGACTAATCAATGAATTATTTTTCAAAAAATCAATTGAAGATAAAAAATAAATAAATAAATAACACAAAAATTATCTGAAATTTAAACTACAGTACAGAGCAATGAATTAAAACAATGAAAGGAAGTATTAATTATCAAATTATATGTCATTTATTTGTCAAACTTTTAGCTTTAATTAATAGTTTTAAAGCCTTTTTAAGCCTTCAATCATTGCATAACACTTTTGTTTTGTTTACTAATTATTATATTCATTGAGAACTCAAATCCAGTTTTTGTTGTAAAAAATTTGTGTTAAATACTAAAAGACTGTTCACATAAAGTGTTACATAACATTCCGAATAGTATTCGTTTCCTTTGAATGTTAATCAAATTAAATGCTAAGAAAAGGGGTCTTAAAAATGTCTGCATTTAAAGTAATAGACATTTTTAATACAAAAATTAGTATTTTTTTATGCAACAAAATAAATATAAAATAACGTCAAATATTTTAATTGAATAAAACTTTGAAATTTAATATTGAATACAAATAAAGAACAAGCTGAAAATATAACCCATTAGAATTTGATATTATATTACCTTAAATTATTTCTTAATATTTAAAAAAATGAAAAATCAATTTTAAACTTAAAATACAATTTTGTTTAGTTTGACGTTAACTATGAATTAAATGATGAATTTGTTTACAAAATTTGTGTCAATTTTCACATTTTGTCACATAATTTAAGACTTAAGACATAAATAAAACTTATAATTAGAGTACAAATGAAAGAAACAATTAAATCAATAAACCATTTGTTATAAATCAATACATTTTGTCATTTATTTTATTTATTTCATTGAATTTATTCATTAAAAGTGATATTTTTGTCAATTTTTAATCCATTTCTTAATTGTGATTAAAAGAAAAACAGATCTGAAGTGATGGCAGACAACAGACACAAACGTTTGTCACAGATATCACAAAAGAATTACTCAATGGATCGCTTCTCAGACTTAAAGTCAAACACCACTTCCAGTGCCGGACATCTGACCACTAATTGTCACAACAATTATGCCGAACCTCTCTATGAAAAAAGAGATCAATCTGTAAATAAAGAACTGGAAGCGACCAAAGCTCGGGTCTCACAAATGGAAAAAGTATTGATTTTATATTTAAATCAGTTTTTGTGACAATTCTATAATTAATGTCTTCTCTTACAGACAATGAAGTTCTGGAACGACTGTTTGACTAATTGGAGAGGTATTCAACAAATTTATTGGTTTTTTAAAATTAGTTTTTGTCTTAATTTACAGAAAAGTGGCGTAAAGTAAGAGACGAACGAAACAAAGCCCGCGAAGAGTCTCGTAATTTGTCCAACAAATTGGAATCAATTACTAAAGAGTTGTCTGAAGTTAAGCGACAAAAGACTAGTTTAGAGACTGAAGTCAAACGATTAGAACAACAAATCAATGATTTGAATATTATATGCAATAGTAATACAAATAACGAAAGTATTAATAGCTTTAATCAAAATTTACAGCTTTTGGAAAATAATCCTTCGATTTGTAGATATCATCAAAAATATTCAAATAGTCTTTGAATTTAATTCTATTAATAATTAATAATTAAATCTGTTATTTGTTATCAATATTTGGTGTAAATATTGATTTGTTTTAATAAAAAATCAGTTAATTTTTGAACACTTATTTGCTTTTAGAGAGAATTTATTTACTGGAAATATCAGACAATTCTTAGTCATCAGCGGTAATATAAGATGAGTGGACTCTTTTCAGTATTAGAGCTCTACCTCTCCTCTTACTCGAAATATGTGGCTATCAATTAACAACTCTTTCTTAACTTTCAATTCAACATTAAATTTCAAATATTAATCTTTTGTAACTAAATTCTAATTAATATCTATTTATTGAGTGACTATTGAATGTATAGATTATTCGGGTGTTGGCTCTCTTGAAGAGCGGAACTCTATTCGCAATCAAATAGTTTTAATGAGCGCTCAATAAACCAATTTTGTACAGAATCTGAACTTTTGTTCACTATATTACCCAAAATCGATTGATTTTTAAGACATTGCCTCCAGTAGTGGAAACTTACCTGGACATTACCTGGACATTACCTGGACATTACCTGGACATTGTGGGTGTCAACTATCAAAACTATAGGTCATATTATTATTATTGTTTAAGACTTGAAAATACTTCTAAAGTCAAATAGATTTTAAATTACAGTTTTTATAAAATATAGAGAATCGTTGCAAATGAGATGAAATATTATCTAGGTATTATCTAGGTACTATTTGGGTACTATTTAGGTTATATTTAGGATATCACTGATAGGTTTAGTCGTCAATTTGAGGAAAGAATGAGAATCTATTGAAAAATAAATGGTTTGAATGAAAGCTATGATTAGCGCTATAATTGAGTTAAGGATAAGTCGCGAGACTTTCATTCGAATTGAATATAAAATTCAAAATTGTATTAAAATTTATATTCGAATCCAATCTTTGTTTGAATTGAATCCCAATTTTATCCTTTATTTGTGTCTTAGTTTTAGTTCTTTGAATAGTTTTTAAGATAATGTTTGAGAACAACATAACAACACTGGGTATCGATATAATACATTTGAGTGATTTACCCGAAAAACTCTTTCAAATTGATTCAGACATCGATCCCAATAGGAATAAGTGGCGAAAAGATGTCGGAAAAGTGATTCAAAGTATTCTTCAGCGGATAACTAATGTCTCAGCGGTTGGTCTCGAGTTGATAGCATTGGGACACAACTCTGAACGCCATTATTATGAGGACGAAGGCATCTGCAGATTCAGCGGACAGTTAGCCATCGAAAAGAGTACTCTTTTGTCGGTTAAGAAAATTATTTCAAACATTTGTTCGGAAAACTTACTGAAGAATACGTGGTTTTCCTTTAATGACGACACATATAAGTGGTTATCAAAAGCCGACAAACTTTTGTCTTTCGAAACCTTTCACTTAAAGTCATTCAAATTCGGAACTCTTATAGATTTGACTCAATTTATCAAACATTACGACAGCACTGATAGGAATTACTTCAATAGTAAAGTCCATATCGCGAAAGACGACGCCATCGCAGAGTTCCAACACTACCGCAAATGTCTGAGTCTTAAGTTTCGTTTGACTTCTGGCGGCAAAAATAAAAAGTCTTTTCTTAATCTTCGGTATAAAATAGAATTCGATTACTCCTCCTTTGAATCGATAGTTATGTCCACAGAATTGGATTCAATAAGACTTCACATTAATCTGAATCATCCGCCGATCCTTTATATGGTTGAGAAAGACATCAAACCATTTGAAGCGATGAATAAACGCAATAAATACCCGAAACAGTCTTCGAGAGAACAGTACGAGTCGTTTGTGGGCGTCCACACCGACGAGATTTCTGGAAATCTCAATTGGATTCGAGAGAATGAGTTCTATGGACTGTCCGCTGAGACTATTGGCAAAAGTAATGTCATTGTTGTGGAACTGCCGAACATTAAGAATGAGTTTCAATCCGTTAAATACAAATATCAGAACAAAATTCCGGACCCGTATTCTGCCATTTATATGATTAAACGTTTCGCACAAATACCTGTGTATTTCGCTCCGATTAGTGAACATAATTGTGTCAATAGTCGAGAAATAGATTACTTGTTGGACACCAATAATATCAGTCTTCCATTTGCTGTGAGATATGCATATCTATCAATATTTTCGCACACATTTCAAGCATCGGATGAGTTATTCTTCAAATTCGAAACTTTCAGTTTTATGGAAAGCGTAGAACTCTTTGCAAAAATCAATCCAAAGGCCACCGAAGAAACACTGTTTCAGATCTCAGCGATAATCGACAGCAGAACTATATTTCGTATTTCTATTGCTTTGGAAAAGATTTTCTATCCTTTGAAACGAAAGAATGAGAGAAACACTGAAAAAGTAGATATGAAGTCATTTAATACTGAAATACAAGACATCCGTCGATGTATTCTAACGCCGACTCGTCTTCTATTACTTCCACCGCAACCCATACTTAAGAGTAGATTTATTGTCAACTCTGAACCGGACTATACTTTGAGGTTAACTATTCGTGAGGACAACTTAATGGGACTCAGTTTTACAGTTCAGAGGTCTGGTTCTCGACTCAATCAAATCAATTTCGTTAAAAAGATAGTCAAAACTCCACTTTTAAATGGCGTCAAAATCGGTGAAAGAGTTTTTGAATTTTTAGGCAGTTCTTCGAGTCAGTTGAGGGACAGTGGAATGATCTTATATGCAAAGGACAGCTGCGGACGAACTGCAGAATCCATTCGGGAATCTGTTGGAGATATGAGTAAAATACGAAGAAATGTTCCCAAATATGTGGCCCGACTCGGACTGGTCTTCTCTCAAGCCATGACTCACGTAAACATTTCCGAAGAGACACAAATTGATGTCTTTCCTGATATTGAGGGCAGTTTTAAACGTGATTTTCGAAACCCACAACTCTTGACGAAAGAGCGATACGTATTCTCCGACGGCATTGGAATGGTTTCGGACAAAATCGCTGACAAAGTCTATAGACAGTTACCAAATGAATGCATACACCGGCCCTCAGCCATGCAAATCAGATTCGGTGGCTGTAAAGGTATGCTTGTAGTCAACCCTAAACTCAAAGGCGAACACATTATATTCAGAGAAAGTATGAAAAAATACGAATCACACGACAGATCACTGGGTATTCTTAAACTATCGGCTCCCCGTCCAGTCTATCTGAACAGACCTCTCATCTCCATTTTGGAACAGTTGAAAGTCGAGCCGCGAGTCTTCCTCGGAATGCTTATGGATAACCTCAAAAGTTTAGCCAATTCTCTGGTGTGTGAGTGCTCTGCTCTGACTCTCTTTCAGAATGCGAGCAGTCTTTGTATTCCTTACGAGAGATTATTTGCTTCCGGAATACCATTCCTGAGTGAACCCATATTCAGACAAATAGTCGATTGTCTAATTCCACACAGAATTAAAGAATTGAAATCAAAAGCCAGAATTAAAGTGCCGTTGAATAGGGGAAGGATTGCTTTCGGAGTACTCGACGAAACAGGATCTCTAGAATATGGACAGGTGTTTGCAAAGCTATCCAATGTTAGCAAAGACGGCATTTCGAGCAATGATTACTTTATTTTAGAGGGAGAAGTAATGGTCACCAAATTTCCATGTCTTCATCCGGGAGATGTCCGCAAACTGATAGCAGTCAACATTCCAGCGCTCAGTCATATAAAAGATTGTTTAGTATTTCCCTCAAAGGGTGCGCGTCCGCACTCAGACGAAATGGCCGGAAGTGATTTGGATGGCGACGAATACGCACTCTTCTGGAACTGTGATCTGATATTTGACGGCGAAAACATCCCTGCAATGCATTTCCCGACCGGCAAAACACAAGAACTCGACCACAAGGCAGAGGTCGAGGATATACTTGACTTTTATTGTGATTATATTCTGAGTAATAACGTCGGTCTTCTGGCGAACGCACATCTGGCAAACGCTGACTTTGTCGACGACGGCATCTTCAATGAGATCTGCATGAGTTTAGCCAATAAATACTCTGTGGCTCTCGATTTTGTTAAGACTGGAATCGTTGAACCAATTGAATGGTCAGTCATTAGATTTGTTTAAAGTCTTGTTTTAAACAATAATTTAATGTTTTTTAGGAAAGAAAAACCAAAATTATATCCGGATTTTATGGAAAAGTTCTCTGAAAAAAGAACTTATTTATCGAAAAAAGTTTTGGGACAGTTATACAGACAGTGCTGTACTTTCGAAATGGGTATTCAAAGTAAAATTGAACTCGAAATCAATGCACAGCCGAACCCTAGGTTTGCCCTCAAAGGTTTAAAAACTGAAAATATTCTAAAATCTAAAAAATAACTAAATTTATTGATTGATCGATAGGTTGGGAAAAGTATGAGGACTGGGCTACAGATGCTTTCGTTTTATATACAGAGAAAATACAGTATTTATTGAATAGATTTGGTCTGACCTCTGAAGCGGTTCTCTTGAGTGGAGCGTTCACTAAAACCAATCGATATGTGACGGGAAGAACAGAAATGAATGATATCCACGAGTTATTGGAATCATTGGTCGGAAAAGTATTCAATGAATTCAACCAAAAATTCAAAAATGAGTGCGAATTTTGTAGTCCTGAAGAGAGGAGTCTAAGAGCCAGTTCCTGGTATATGATTGCATACAAACTAAATGAAGATATGCCCCAAACATACTTTGGTTTTCCATTCACTATAACTGACGAGTTGTGCAAAATTGTTGAAAAACCAAACAATCAGTCGAATGGTTACGAAACTCACGATTGTGTCAGAAATTCAGCTGAAGTTCTGGACCAGTATTTGGAAAAAGAAGGTCTGCACAGAGACCCTGTGATTGACAGAAGCGAAGGTCTACTCGAGACTCGAATCAAAATAATGGAATCGCGTTTCGAAACAGCAGAAGATGTCATCAAAAATTGGTTGGAAAGACAGGAATACCTATTCTTCAGACGAAAGAATTCGTTGAAATCACCGAAAATTGGCGGCGATTTTAATAAAACTAATTTAGATATCGATTACAAACTTAAGCGAAGATTAACTGATTTGCGGACAAAAATTATGAACGAAGCAAAGGATTACCAAAACCTGAGTAAAGGTCTTCGAACGACCGGTAATATTGTTATGAATTTTATGAAAGATTTGGTCAACGAATGGCTGTCTTTGGATTCATTCCTACAAAACAATAGCATATTTGACACGCCTTTAATCAAATTTGGATTCTCAGCACTTCTGGCTTTGAATCACTTCTTCAGAACCCGACAGATATCACATATAATTGAAAAGAAGACTAATTTCGAGACTGCAATACAGGCGCCCATCGAAAACGACACCTTTTACTTTGCTTTACCCGACGACCAAAACTGCAGACCATTTGTTGATTATATCATCAAAAATACAGACCTCTTCTGTAAAAAGCTTCAGGAAATCAGTGGAGTCATAGAAATACGTCTTCAATCATATGACGCGACCAGTTCTAAGCTCAGACACTGCTATTTATTGACAGCTTCGGGCACTGTTTGGTCACTACAGACCTTAAAGAATCTGATCTCTCATCCGGCCTTCTTTAACGACATTCCTGACCAAAATTGGTTGGAAGACAAACATTTTAAATCGTTTTAACCAACGCTCCAATTGACTCAAATATGTTATCAAATAATTAATAAATTATTTATTATTTGTTTCTATAATTATATATTTTTATTGTAAATGAATTCTAATATATTTATTAAACGAATTTCTTGTGATTCAATAAAATGTGTTTCAAACAAATAATTGTATTCAAAAATATACTGAATTTAGGAAAGGGTTTAAATAGTATTTTGTTTGCAATGTTTGACTTAAAAGATAAAAAATCAAATATAGTGTTAAACGATATTATAATGAAATGTATTTAGAAATTAGACAACAATTTGTATTTAGGTTTTAATCATTTAAAATCAAATTAATGGCCAGTTCTACGTTACCACTGGTCGAGTGCAGTACTCTCTGAGCCACGTGTTTATTCACTTTAGTTATTTCCTGGATTTGTTTGATTTTCTCCGGATCTATAGGTATGTCTTCATTTTGTGCACTGATGTTGATTAAGGGAATGTGTGATCGCATCCTATTCTGGGTCTCAATTTGTTGGACAGTTTGCTGGACGTCCTGAACAAACTGTGGTAATCCATTGGGTGGTCTCATCTGCTGTCCATTAGACCTGTTGTGTGTTTGGATCACAGAAGCTGTCGATCCACTCAATTGCGATCCATTTGTTGTCGTTCTCGAAGTACTGTTTGATTCAAAGAAACATTTGTGCGGTTCTGTGATATCGTTATATGAAAATGATTTCGTGGCGCAGTCTTTCATTTCTTGGGATGTATTGGATCCGTAGAGAAGAATCACTTCAAATCCTCGTCTCTTCGCTGATCTGATGGCCGGCGCGAAGTCTATATCGCCTGTGATTACAAAGAGAAGACATTTCTCTTTATCGAAGTGATGGTCGATATACTTCTGAATACATTCCATGAGTTTAGTGTCGGCATTCACTTTATATGCCATTCCCTGCACTCCATTCATAGCACGAATGGGATTGACGTGAAGAATATCAACTCCGGATCTGTTGAGAGCCTCGACTTGTCGGGCGTCCAGAGATTTTGAGTCACAGGAACAGACGACAGTACACGGCTCTGACCGCTGACCCACTCTTGACTCATATTGTGTGGCAATAAATTGTTTAATACTTTGGACGACATTCGATGCCTTTTCCATCGCAGGAATGGGACAGTTCTCGATATCCCAGAATATGCCATAAGAATGACAACCCATTGACTCGATATTCATTTGACTCATTCCTCACTTAATTATTCTATAATTCAAATAATTAATTAAATTATAGAAAATTAATTGAAAACTAAAAATATTTTCTCAAAATCTAAAGAAATGATAATTTAATTTCTAATCTAATCATTAATATAATAATATTAAGACTAATATTCAGATTAATTATCAAACATTTGAAGTAATTTTAAATAAATATTCAAAAAAGAGACTCAAATAAAGTATGGATTTTGTAAACGACTCACAAATAAACTGTAAAAATATTTTAACTGCAAATCAATTGACGAAAACAATGAATAAAATGATCGGACTTTGAGCTGAAAACAAGACATTTAAATCGCTTTAATTATCTGCAAAACTCATGATTTGATATCAGCACACATTTTGTAGATATCTATGAATACCTGGAAATTTTATCAAATAATATTAGCCATCAAATGCTAAACAAATGCTAAATAAATGCAAAAAATGACGAAATGGACAGAAAGACAATTAAATGTTTGTTTATGTTTTGCGTGATTTAAATAACGCAATGCATTACATAAAAGACATGCGCTTTGAATGTCATTCAAAACCTGTATTTTGTTTTCATTATTTTCATACAAATTATTATTTTTTTATATACTTTTTTATGGATTAATAATATTTTAATTCATTAATCAAATTCATTGTCAATTGATTTTTGTGGGAGTATTTCCTGTAGTGTTTAAAAACACAATAAAATCAATAAAATTTAATTTAATTGAAACTCAAATATCATTAATTAATTTTCAGCTCAAAGTGAGTGACAAAACCATAATTTGATTGTATTTTTCTATCAATAAATAAATTAAATGTAATGTAAAAGTTGTGTAAATAATAATTTGATTAAATATTATAATAGGATTACGTTTCCAACCATTCATTCAACTATTGATAAGAAATATCTGGAAAAGGCTTTTGAATGCGATATTCGTCACCATTTGATATCACTTTTTGATTAAATACGGAATTATGTCCTCTTTTTGTGGGTTTTTTAACACTAAAATCAATGATAATCTTATAGCCAATGATTATAATGAAAAACATATTATTTCTGACAATCCATTAGTCAGTCCCGTTGGCGGTACTCTCAGTACGTCCTCATCCACGGCATCGCTATTTCCATCAGAGACCAGACTTAACAACAATGAAAGGACACCCATCTTAAGACACGTCAGGTCTGACATTAATTGTGTCCCACTTTTGACATCTGTTTTTTGTAACATTTATTTATAATTAACCCAAAAAAGACTATTCCGTAACCTAAGCGGGAGCTCAAGTCCTGACACATCCAGTCCTCAAAGACAATCAAATGTCAAACATTTGACTACATTTTCGGGTGTTTTCACACCCGTTTGTCTTTCGATGTTTAGTGCGATTCTATTCTTAAGAATCGGTAAATATTTTTATTTTCACATAATTTTAAATTAATTTAAAGTCTATTGAAATGAATGATAGGTTTTATTGTCGGAAATTCTGGAGTTTTTACCACTTTATTGGAACTATTCTTAGCGTATAGTATATTAGTGTTTACAGTTCTGTCCATTTGTGCGATCAGTACTAATGGCGCCATCGAAGGAGGCGGTGCTTATTGTAAGATATCTTTTGGATTCACTAATTTTCAAAATTATTTTAAATCTTATGTTTGATATTAAGTTATGATAAGCAGAGCGTTAGGACCAGAATTTGGTGGTAGTATTGGAACGTTATTTTTCGTGGCCAACATTTTTTCGAGTGCTCTTTACATCACTGGTTGTGTCGAAGGGATAATCAATAATTTTGGTCCTTCGGGTGGAATCGCAGCCATTCTGCCGGACAGTCACTGGCATTCAATACTTTACGGATCAGTTCTAAACTTAATGAATGCATTGATATGTTTAATCGGTGCCGCAGTCTTCGCGAAGACTACTGTCATTATATTCATAATCGTTATGATCAGCACTCTATCAGTTATGATAAGTCTTTTGTTCCAAAGCCCTCAACCAATGAAAATACCTGAAGAAAATTCTTGGTTTAGACACCATTTCAATGCGACTCAATTGGATTTTACAAGTTTTAAGTGGATTACACTTAAAGATAATTTGAACCGTAATTTCATTTATATTTTAAGTATTCTCTGATAAAAATTTGTATAAATTTTCAGCAAATTTTGGAATCGATTACACAACAAACGAATTGACAACTTTTCCCATTATTTTTGGTGTTTTGTTCAGTGGAGTGACTGGTATTATGGCCGGCGCTAATATGTCCGGTGAACTCAAAGGTATGTTTTCTTAAAATAAATTTTAATTCGAATAAGAAATGAATTTTTATTTGGATTTAATCAGACGCTGGAAAGTCTATTCCAAGAGGAACATTGGGTGCCGTCTTCTTCACGTTTATAACTTATGTTCTTTTAGTACTGTTGACAGCAGCCACCTGTCCCGGGTTTGTCTTCATTTTTATTTTACTCAATTCTCTAATTAATAAACTTTTCTTCAGAACTCTTTTGCAAAACAATTATCTGTTTATGCAATACATTAACTTTTGGCCTCCATTTGTGGCGATCGGTATATTTGCGGCCACTCTTTCGGCCTCATTAAGCAATTTGATAGGTGCGTCGCGAGTACTCGAAGCCGTTTCAAAAGACAATCTTTTCGGTCCACTCTTGAGACCAATTGTTCGGTATTCCCGTTCTGGTAATCCAATCGCTGCAGTAGTGGTCACGTGGTTTACCGTTCAGTGCATTATTCTGATCAATAAATTAAACTTAATTGCTCAAATAACATCAGTCTTTTTCCTGTTATCCTACTTTGCAATAAACTTGGCCTGTCTTTCGCTAACACTGACCTCTGCGCCAAACTTCAGGCCTTCGTTTAAGTATTTTTCAGGAAAGACCACATCTATAGGAATGTTGGGCTGCATTATAATGATGTTTGTTATTAATTCTCTTTACGCCGCCATAACTATTATTATGTGTTTACTTCTGGTGATCGCTCTTCACATCCGATCGCCACCCGTTCGCTGGGGATCTATAAGTCAGGCATTGATTTTCCATCAGGTATTCAATTGATCTTAAATTTAATTTGAGTTTAATTGAAATGATTTTTAGGTTCGAAAATATCTACTTTTGTTGGACAGTAGGAAAGATCACGTCAAGTATTGGAGACCACAGTTTCTACTCTTAGTTTCCAATCCCCGATCGTGTATACCATTAATTACTTTCGTAAATGACCTGAAGAAGAGCGGACTCTATATTTTGGGTCACGTAAAGGTCGGTGCTATTGATAACTACGAGACTGACCCCGTTCTGGAAGAATACCCACTTTGGCTGAAACTACTCGACAAACTTAAAGTGAAAGCATTTGTTGAGGTAACTCTCGCTCCCAGTGTAAGGGAAGGTATGCATCAATTGGTGAGAATCGCGGGTTTGGGTGCTATGAAGCCGAACACCATATTGTTTGGTTTCTATGACGACCAAATACCTAATGATTTCTTTGAAAACAATATTATTTACGATAATTTAAAAGACCTTCAATTACGCGGACAACTCTTTCTGTCACTTCGAGAAGACAACAATCATAGACTCTTCACTCAAGAAGAATACGTTCATATGCTCTATGACTCAGTATTCCGACTCCAAAAAAATGTGTGTATCGCTCGACACTTCCATCTCTTTGATAAGGTATTGATTGACGTCTTTATGATTCAGTTTTTAAAATAAATGTTTGATTGAAGGCATCGGTAACCGCAACGACAAACTCTTCATATATCGATATCTGGCCATTGAATTTCTTCAGTCCCGTGACTTCAATCACAGTTATAGACAATTGTTGGCTATTTTTGATGCAATTGGCGTGTGTTCTACATATGGTTCCCGGTTGGAAGACATCAACAAAAATACGAATCTTTATGTGTGTGGACACCAAAATCAAAGACGTGGCTATTCTTAGACGACAGTGGGAACAGATCCTACAAATGTTAAGAATCGACGCATTTATTCAAATAGTCATTTGGGATCACATAACCTCTCCTTTAGATCAGTCATTGCAGTCGAGTATGACTGACATAACAGTTGACATTCCATCGCCTGATTCAAAGACATCTGATTCAGATTACAGTAATGGACCGACTCTTGCAATGGGTGACAGTCCTCAAAGATTTGTTTTGACAGACAATTATTTGCAAAACGTTAATGTCATGATTCAAGAGCACAGTTACAACACTTCTGTGTTGTTTATGTATTTACCGCCGCCGCCATCCAATTCCGGAGATTATCTCCAATATCTCAAACGATTGGATATTTTGACCACGAATTTACCGCCGACTCTATTAATTCACGGCATAAATCCCGTCATTTCAACGACTCTATAGATATTTAATATTTAATTCGAATATATTTTATATTAAATTTTCAAAATTTTTTAATGAAATTTATTTTATTAAACTTAAAAAATCTTTTATATTATATTATATTTAAGAGAATAACCTCTCAAACAAAAATTGTCGCAAAACGTGTCGAATCCCGAAAGTCAACAATCATTTGTAAACCCGAGTGATAGGAATTGCAATAACTTTTCAATTAATGAGCGATTAATCGAACAAATATTTATTAATTTTATTTTTCATCTTTTTTTTCCAAATAATTCGACTCTTTTGGACGAATTTAAAGGTTGACTACTATTTTAACTCAATAGCAATACATTTGATTCACTTGACATCTAAAGAAAGATCTCTCTTAATGTTCAAGTTTATAGAGATGCCTCCCTTTCCAATCAAATCCTATTATGAATCCTAAAATTTATTAATTTTCATATAAAGTGTACTCATTTTAAGTCAA
>JAQGBR010000169.1:0-16943 GCA_034698525.1 Achipteria nitens | reverse complement strand
AAAATTCAGAAATAAATTAATATTTTCTTCGGAATCGTTACAAACCTTTGAAAAATAATCGATTATATGACAGCCCTTTGCGTCGGCTTCAGTCATAATATTGAAAACACAAAACTTTTTACACAACAAATATTTACAAACAATAAGTTAAGAAAATAGTTTCTAAAAACAATTTAACTAAAGATGAATTCTAAATCATAAAATTAGACTCTCGCTCACAATTCTAATTATTAAACATTTTTATCCCTATTTAATCGCATCTCTATTCATGAGATTTATTGCAATTATTGTTTAAAATTCAAAATTAAAATTAAATTTAATACATTAGTTGTGAAAATAGTTGAGATGACAGACCCTCAAAGGAATATTAGGATCGGCAAATTCAGAGCCCATCCCATTGAAAGAATAGGTGATAATAGTATGGAAAGGGTGCAAATGGCAAAACATAGCGGAAAGATTATTCTTCCTCCTTCTGTTTTGAGACGAATATCAAGAATAAATCAGTCGCTTATGATTTTCAAGTGATTTAATTTTTATTTTCAATCTCTAGACTAACAGATAATCCAATAAATGGTTAATATTAGGGAAGGGAATCATTCAGATATATTCAGATATTCATTATTTTTAGATACTTTAAGATTAGATTCGGAGTCAAAATGTTTTTAAATTTTTTGTAATATTCTTCGTTTCAGATTAAGAAACGATGAATTGGACAGACATTTATTTTGTGGCGTCTCTTCGTTTGATGGTAACGAACGTATGGTTTCAGTTCCTCTTTGGATCCAAAAGCAGTTGCAAATCAATACTGGAGAAGAAGTGTCCGTTGAATTAGTGGTATCAGTTCAACGAAAAGGAAATTTCGCTAAATTCCAACCCCTCTCCAAATCATTTTTAGAAATTACTGATCCAAAGGCTGTTTTAGAGCATTGCCTCAGAAATTATGTAGTGATTAGTCGAGAGGATGTCATCTCTATTTACTATAACGGAAATATATATGATTTGAGAGTTAGTGAAACCCTTCCAAACGATACAATTATTATCAATGAATGCGATCTTACCGTTGATTTCCAAGAAATGGAAAAAGAAATCAAAACTCCAGAAGAATTACCGGAAGAATGCGATTTGGATCAAATTACAGCAAATCTTTCGAACAATCATTTTGAAGCCTTTACTGGTTTAGGACAAAGTGTTGGCGGCAAAAATGTCATTTCCCATCAAATCAATGGTCAACCAAATGAAAAAGTGAGTCAAAACGAAAGTAAATCAAACCTTAAGAGAGGAATACCTGATTATGACTACAAAATGGGAAGTCTTTGGTTTAAAAGACATAAAAGTGATTTGATTCCCACCGAAGACTCCAAAACAAATAGCGAACAACAAAAACAAATGGAGACAAATAGAGGCCAAGAAAATCAACAGACGGTGAATAAGACCACTGAAGAGGACAAGAAAACAGCTCTTCGAAGACCAGTTACTAGAAGTCAGACAAAACGGGCAAACGATTCAAAGAGTGAGTCTTCAGTCGAGAGCCAAAACACTTCGAATCAGAAGAAACGAAAAAAGTCATCCAAAAAAAGGAAAAGTAATAATAATGTCTAATAAACAGTCATTAATAGAGTTAGTAATAAAAGTTCCTAATTTAGAATTTATATTCAAAATACTGTTTGTTTAAAATTTCAATAAAAATAACAATTTATTTGGAATTATATTCAATGAATTGGATAAACAATAAAATAGATTTGTTTTCAGTGACACAAAAAAGACAAAAAATAAACTAATTTTTGTTTAGAACTTAATTCTGGAAAAATATTTAAAAATGTTTTTGATTTCAGACTTCATATAAAATGGAATTATATTTAGAGTTAATTTGAGCCAAAATACAGGAATTATCTGAAGAATATTTTTGTTCAAAAAATATAATTTTGTGTAAAATTATTAAATTATTTGAAACAAAAAGTTTGAGCATTGATTCAAAACAATTGATATCAACAGATATGGCAATAATTGTGTGAAAAATAGCTTTTAAGACAATCGACGACTAGTAGTTGCACTTCATTTGATTAGACACTTATTTGATTGATTTGGAAGTTAACTAAAGACTTGTGCGAGAGTTCCATAATTTACATTTAGCTCAAAATTTAAGCTCTTTTTTCAATAGTCGAGTGTCACTCAACCGGTCAGTTCGACCGGTGGTGCGTATGAAAAGCCTTGAAAGGCATTATCTGGAAGACTTGATGAGGCACTCATTCCCTGTGACTTACCCACTGACGCAGGAATCGACTCTCGTGTGAACTCCGGGTCGATATTCTTGAGGTCTAACTGTCCCTTCTTTGAGATTAAAACACATTTAATAAAAACAAATAATTGATTAGAATTATCGAAAAACTTACGACATTTGGGTTGAAAGGGGGCGGAATATTCTTGGATTCGAGATCACTCCAATTGATTGGTTTGAAAAATTCGTGTCGTTTTAGTTCTTCTGTGTCTTCGAGAGAACCCAACCTTTTCTTCTTATCCTTTTGTAATAACTGGAAATAAAAATAATTTTAAATTAAAATTGATTTGAAAGAGAGTACGAGAGATGTCTGACCCCTTCTAATATACTGCGAGCCGCCAGTGATATATTGGTCCGAAGTCTGACCGGTTTGTGAAGTATATTGTCATACATTTCTGCGGTATCGCGACTATAGAATGGCGGCTATGAGTGTCCAATATATCAAATATTAAATAGTTATTCAAATCGATAGCAATACTAACCAATCCATAAAGCATTTCATAGAGAACAGCCCCCAAACACCACCAGTCCACTGTCCGATCATATGCTTCTTTGCGCAACACTTCGGGTGCCAAATATTCAGGTGTTCCACAAAAAGTATTTGTCGTTTCCCTTTCTCGAAGGCCTTCCTTACAGAGACCAAAATCAGTGAGAATTACGTGTCCGTCAGAGTCCAGAAGAATATTTTCTGGTTTTAAATCTCGATAAACGATTCCTTGAGAGTGAAGATAACCTAAAATTCAAATAAATCGTCAAAAATGAGGCATAAAATTAAAGATAATTTTCAGAAACAAATACCTAAAGCACTGGTGATTTCTGCGGCATAAAAGCGGGCGCGGGGTTCAGCAAAATACCGTTCTTTTTGTAAATGAAAGAATAACTGAAATAAATAGCAATAAAAAACATATGAAAACCTAATAAAGATATCAAATCAAAAGACTATTAAATTGTTATCAAAACTAAACGCTTTTTAAACGTTAAAGTGATTCAATTTTAAGCAAAATTACATTACATTAAACTCTTTAGTAATCCTAAATTATATCTAATAATCTGTTAATTAATTTAATAATTTATTTCTAATAAAATAAAAATATTTTGAAATTTAAGAAATCGAATCATTTTTATCAGATATATTAGCCAGCAATCTATTAATCATTTAGTGGCAAATTTAGTCACTTTTAAACCTTATCTTAACCTTGAAATCAGGATTTAAGCGTTTTTTTGTTGCATTAAATGTTTTTTTCTAAAAATTTTAATGTAATTTAAGAATAAAATTTGCGATAAATTAAAAGATTAAAATTCAATTAATCAATGAATGAGTGAATACCTCTCCGCCATTCACGTAATCCAATACGAAATACAACTTTTCTCTGGACTGAAAGGAATAGTAGAGACCCACCAAAAACGGATGGTTTAGGTTTTTAAGCAAAACATTTCGTTCACTCATTATATGGTTTTTCTCATTGCGTTTAATAATCATTTTCTTATTGAGAACTTTCACCGCATATATCGTGTCCTCTGCTTTATGTCGCGCGGAATACACTTTACCGAAAGAGCCCTTTCCCACCACTTTTAAGAACTCAAAGTCAGATGCCTTCGCGTGATGTTTCTCTGATGGACCCAAATCTATGAGTTTATCCAAAGTATTTGAAGTAATGGTCAGCTCTTCATCGCCATCATTGTCGACATCGACCTCCTGTTCCTCTTCGCCACTACTGCTTTTCATACTGAGCCGATCCAATAGGAAAAAAGATCGAACTTCACTACTAATTAGCAATTAATACAAATAAATATTAAATTAATTTTAAAATTAATTAAATCATTGACTACTAACTGATCCAAAACTCGTGGTTCAGATAACATCCGCTGAACCAAAGAGTCTAATCCTTGTCTTCGACTTTTGATGAAATCACTGCTGAAGTTATTTCCGAATAATTTCTTTCCGGGAAGTTTAAGGTCTTTGGATAACCAGGGATATTGCTTTTTGATCTTTTTTAGTGAAAACATAATTCAATATTAAATATAAAATCAAAACGTATTGAAAGAGAGTATAAAAATCAATGGATTACTGATTACTGACTAAATCACATAATTTGCTGAACTCATTGTATCTGCGATACAAAACCCATGTCTTTCCATCACAGCTGACCACCACTTTATAAACCGTATACTTTTTGTTCTTTTCCCAAATCTCAGAGTTGGTTACATTTGCGGTGACAGTCATAGTATGGGTTAATAGAGGAATGGCTTCGGTTTATGTAATTTAATTATTTTGAGTAATAACTATAATAACATAAAAGAGGTGTAAAAATAAATTCAATTCATTCCAGTATTGAGTTATCGGAGTCTCTAATCGTTGTGAGTCTATAAGAGTCAGAGTCTGTCAGAGAGAGCCAGAGTCAGAGTCAGACCCTTTTGGTTGCACTCATATCAACGCATTTCGTAATCTCATATCTCTCTCATTAGTAACCATAGCAACAAAAATCAATACAAATAGGATATCTCATCTATTAAGTCTATTATTTATTGAATCTTATATAATTATAATCATCAATAATCCTGTAATTGTATGTACTTGCCTATTTTTAATCATATTTCTGTTTAATTCCCATATTAGTTATCACAACCCGTGTCTAAGTCTTAAGATAAAAGTTTTTATTTTATTTCTGATTGCATTTCAAACATTTGAGGGACAGTTATATTTGCAATTTTGAGTTGTACTTAATGAGAGTTTAGTAACAAGGCAAAACGCAGTAATAGGAATCTTTCAGTTCATTTAATGATTTTTTAATAAAAATAAAATAATAATCAAGAATTTGGTTTAATAAGCCTTGAGTATGACATAGTGAATAACCAAGGTAAAATGTTGAACTTGATCAGATTGCAGTGATTGTAATAAACTGATGAATTATTAAATAGTAGACTCAAGAGTGGTATTAAAACTAAAGTGGTTTAGAGTGCCTTGACACTATTAGACACTATTAGACACTATTAGAAATAAGGCTAACTTTAAATGTTTAATATTTTCTTATAAGTAATTAATCGATTGAATCGACGAATCATTGAATGATATTTATTGGAAAATCGTCTCATTTGTGATAAACTATTGAATTGTGATATAGTTTTATGTAAATATAGTAAACTTAAGAACAGTGTTCTCATTATAAACACTCAGTGTTTGCCTTTCAATATAAACCTCTAATAAAAGTGTAGCGCTTTTGCCTATCGTTTGTTAATATATTTTCGATTCTTTACGACAATCTATTCATAGGATAAACAAAAAATAGGTTTGAAAACAAAGTGAAAGTCATTTATCAATATTATGGTCGATATTATCAGTTATTGAATACTAAAAATAATGATTAAATGATTGATACAAATGTTAGTAAATAAGAATAATTTTCCGTTCCTTTCAAACCACGAATAAATGAGTTGCTATTAAACTGAGTGAATAGATTCAGTAATAACTCGTTAGTTCTCAAAAGGAAGTCTAATAGTCTGATAGTCTACCAGGGCAATCTGATTATACAAGTTATTACTTAACTACAATTCCAAATGACATTCAATATAATATTTATTACACAATAGTTATTAATATACAAAATCTAGAATTTCGAAAAACATATGACTAAATAGGGGTTAAATAGTAACAAGGACAGTTAAAAGGACAGTTACTAACACTTAATTTGTTGTTTTAATTGCAAGAATCAAATGGTGAACACTTTGCACAATATATAGATTGCACTGAAAAACCACTGAAATGAAGATACAATTGATTGAAATATTAATTAAATAAAATTGAATTTTAGTTTTAGTAATGTCTGAAACAAAGAACACAATTATATTTGACGTCTCAAAGAGCCCTCAATTCACTCCTAACGATGGCTACAAGACTTGGCAAAGAAGACTTAAAACAAGTGGATGGAAAGTGATCAGGTATAGTAGTATAGTACAGTTCTAATCTTTTCTTAAAAAGGAAAAGGTGTTCACTTACCACAAGTTAGTTATCTATCGAATTATAACAATTCTATTAAATATTTAAAATTGTTTTTACGATCAAATTCTCATTTAATCAGATTTTTATTTGGTTTTCACTGTTATTGTAATTCTAATCTCTAGTAATAAAGAAGAGATAAATAACGAAATATCGACTCAATCGACAGTATTTGTGATATCGGGACCTAAAGCTAAGTATACAGAAATTGAAGTAAGAATTTAAACATTTTCTGACAAATATATTAGAAAAATATTTTGATTTTAGTTCAAACATTTGAGAAAATATATACAAAACGGCGGAAAACTTTTAGTTATGATTGGAGAGGGGGGCGAACGTAAGGCTGGAACTAATGTAAACTTTCTTTTAGAAGAATATGGAATTGCTATCAATAATGGTTTGCCTTTTTTTAATTATTTAAATCAAATGTTTTATAATTTTTGTTTTCAATTTGAAACCATTTATAGATAGTGTCGTTCGAACCGCTTATTACAAGTATTTCCATCCAAGAGAAGTACAAATAGGAACTGGTATTCTCAACAGAGGACTACTTCAGAGTGCAAATAAGTTGCAGAGAGTGGCCAATGGAAACACCGATGAGTCCAATCCGATTCATGTAATCAATTATTTGTATCCATTCGGTGCAACACTGAATGTGGCCAAACCGGCAGTCGCTGTATTGTCTACCGGTTCGATATCATTTCCACTGAATCGGCCGACCTGTGCTTTCTATTGTGATAAGACAAGTGGCGGCAAATTAGTTGTTTTGGGTTCCAATCAGATATTCAGTGATCTCTACATTGAAAAGGAAGACAATTCCCTTTTGAAGGATATTTTACTAAATTTTTTAATGGATCCAAACTTTACACTCAATACAATCGATGCCGAAAATCCTGAAATTTCCGATTACTATACGATTCCTGACATTGAATTACTATCAGAACAACCCTTTTCTAGTTTGGAAGAGAGCGAAGAATTGCCCTCAGATTATAAGAAATTATTTTCTCAAACCTTTTATCAGATAAATAACTCAGAACTGACTCAAGTACTCAAAGCATACGAAGAATTACAGATGGATAGGGAGACCCTAAAACTGATTAAACCGCAATTCGAGACACCTCTTCCTGCGTTACAACCGGCAGTGTTTCCGCCGTCATTTAGAGACATATCAAAGCCGGGCCTCGAATTGTTTGATTTGGACGACGCGTTCAGTTCTATACCGACACGACTGACCCAAATAGCAAACAAATGCAGTGACTCTGATATGGAATACTTCATCCGAGAATGTGGACTAGTCTTAGGCATCAATGAGGCCAACACTGGAGTCAAATCAGCAAAAGCTGTTCTCCAATACATATTCAGTAAAATCGTTGAATTCAAAAAAGTTAATCACGAAAAATGAAAACCACTTTTAAATAACTCTTAAATTATTTATTAAACTTTTTTTTAACCAATTTTTTGCAAAAAAATGATAGAAAATAGAAATAATTTACATAAAGTCGTCGGAATCGTATCCATCCTTAAAGGAAATTATTATTAAATCAATTTTAAGAGCAAATTATGAATAATTTATTTCAATTGAAAATCAATTCAAACCTCATTTGTTTTCATGTTTTCTGATTTCATAACTGTGTCATAACTCTTGAGTTTTGCGACCTCTTCTTTTCTCTTCGACTCTTCTTTTTCTTTTTGTTTAATATTTCTTTGGACAGTCTTATTGTCTTCCCTTTCTTTGCGATCCCTTTCTTCTCGTTCTGCTCTGAAGTCTATGTTTTCTTTTTCTATCTTTAAATTATTGTTTTTTAAAATAATTTAAATTTAAGATAATTTCAAAATTTGATTAAAAATTAATTCAAAAATTATTTTAAAATTTAATAAAAATCTTATAATTTGTGAATAATTATAGTTTTGAAGTATTTTTCAATCAGTGTTTTGACATTTAATACAAACCTTTGTTTTGTCGAGTCTTTTGACGATTTCATTATCTCTTTTCTCGACTCTAACAGTTTTGACGGCTTTGTGGTCGTGGAAGCCTACCTGTCCCACTTCCATATTAGCCGTCTTCTTAAGGTTTGACCACAAAGTATAGACGACATCAATATTATTGAGTTTACAGCCCCTTATGCTGTTCTGTTTAACCAATTGAGCGCAATCGTCAATCACTGCCGACGGGATGTCGTCCAAAGTCTGGCCACTCTTTAAACGAAGATATACGTGCGCTGAAGACTCTTTGTCGACATGAAACCAGACATCTTCAGGCCATCCCCAACGGATCAACTCTTCATCTGTTTATTCAATGTTAACACACTTTAAATATGAGAGCAATAAATAAACTCTTAAAACAATTCAATTACTTTCGTGTTTATCGAATCCCATGTAAATAGTCATCGGCGGTGACACCACTGATACCCATTGAAAAACAAACCAAAGATTAAATTCAAAATTAAAGATCTATTGATTATCAAACCATTGCTCGTAAAATAGTAAACCATTTTATGGGTTCAATTGATTTAAATAAAATTCATTTAAATATGTTTTTTGTTAAATGATTTAAAAACAATTTAAATGAAATTTGTATTCAATGCCAACATTTAAAATATGAGACCTAATATAGAGGTCGCTCTCAAAGAAGTAACCAATGATTGCATCACTCAATGGTTTGGATAAAGAGATCGTAATTTGTTTGAGATTTTAAATGTTTGGCGCCTTTAAGACAAAAATATACAAATCTTGTGATTGTCTTCTGATTTATATCTTTAATTGCATTTAATTTCAAATTTGATGACAAATAATGGCATTATTTGAGTCTCCGATTAAGACATCAGTCAATGAAATAACAAATTATTTTCCAGTATTTGAAAGAAAAGGCGAAACGAGTCTTAAAAAGTGTAAGATTTCCACAAATCAATTGAAAAGCAGTTCAGTAAAGAAAGGGAAGACCACTACGAAGTCGAGGATCAGACGAAAGTTACCACTATTTGATGCGTCGGAACAGTACGCTCTCGATTTCGGTCAAAAGGACTTCGACTCAAAGCGTTGTAAGACTTGTAACATGTGGTACACCACCGGAGAAGTGACGGACGAAACCACTCACGAGGAATACCACGATATGTTTGTCAATAGCTTGAGATTCAACGGTTGGAAACACGAAGACGTGGTCTCAGTCTATGAGGACGGAAGGGTTATAAGAGTTTTACCCCAATATAAACACAAATATATGCGTAAAAAAGTGGACGAACTCTTCAAAGTGGCGGACATTGAGTTAGGAATTAATGTCGATCTCGAGTCATGTCTTAAGTCTTCATCAGTTTATCTGTTGTTCGCCACTAAAACTAAAAGAATCGCCGGATTTGTGGCCGCAGAGCGTATCAAAAGTGCCAATCATTTGATAAGTGAGGACCCATTCATCGCTTCCACAGATGAAGAACCGGCAGAATGTGGAGTCTCTCGCATTTGGACTCATCCCAACTTTAGAAGAAAAAGGATTGCGACCCGACTTTTGGACACTCTTAGGATGTGTTTTATGTTAGAAAAAGTTATCGACAGATCGAGTCTTGCATTTTCTGACCCCACTATTAATGGCAAAGATTTCGCCAAAAACTACACCAAAAGAAACGACTTTTTAGTCTATACTTATAGTTCATTGTATTAATTACTTTCATTTTTATTTATTTAAAGCTTTTAATGTATTATAAAATAATTAAATTTATTAATCGGTCTGTGATTCGGAAATATTGACAATAAATAATCGACTTTTCATTAATTGAATTGTTTTAACACAAAGTATTAAAAAACTAATTCTTATGAAAAAATAAAAGCAATCAATAATTGAAATGATTTGAGTCAACAAATATTAGTCTTCTTTTTTAATATTAATTAATGAAAACATATTAAACTGAATCTCAGATCTCTTTTCTGATAAGTATTTAAAAATAGGAATTGAAATGAATTTAATATAAAAGAAATGAAAACAAAGGGTAAGTCTCTACCAGCGCCGACCTCTTCCACCGCCACCACCACGGCCTCCACGACGACCACCACAAGCTGCCACTTCTGCGTCGTGTTTTTCCTTCCAGGCTGAGTATCGCTCAGACATTGAGACTAAATCTTGTGGTACTTCCTGTCCGGCCTCTTCTAATATTCTGATTAATTCCTGTGCGTGTTTCCAGTCCTCTCGAGTCACTAAAGTAATCGAAGCACCCGTTCGTCTGTTTATTAAATTAAATTAATTAAAACTCTAAACAAAACTAATAGAAGTCATACCCGGCTCTACCCGTTCTGCCGACTCTATGCACGTATTCCTCAACATTTCGCGGAAAATCAAAATTAAAAATATGTCTGAAATTTAAAAATATATTAAATTTATTATTATTTAAACTTAAAAACAATTACGTAATGTCTTCGATGTCGAGTCCACGCGAAGCCACGTCTGTTGCGATGAGTATTTGGACGGTTCCGTCTTTGATGTCTTGTAGCGCCTGTTCTCTGTCGTGTTGATCCCTATCGCCATGAATTGACTGACAGTTAATCCCTTTGAGAATACAATCTGAGGCCAAATCATCAGCTCTTAAGACAAATAAAGTCAATAAAAGGGAACAACATATTAATTGTGGAATACTTACAGCGCTTTTTTGCCAACAAATATAATAACCTTTTCGTGTGATTTCATATTCTTAACGAAATGATACATAATATCCCGCTTTTCCTCATTTGACGTCAAAATTATCTGTTGAGTAACGCTATGGACAGCCGCCAAATCCAGAGTTCCGACGTATACCTGCATCGGCTCTTTCATGTAAGTGACGGCAAGTCTTCTAACAGTCGGAGGCCAAGTGGCGGACATCATCACAGTTTGTCTGTCAGGTCTGACGTCAAGCATTATTTTTTTGATCTGAGGCTCAAACCCCATATCGAGCATACGGTCCGCTTCGTCGAGAACCAGATAACTGACTGAAGTGAGATCTATGTATTTATTCATACAGAGGTCATTGAGTCGACCCGGAGTTGCGATTACTATTTCGACTCCTCTGCCGACTCTATCTATTTGTGAGCCGCGATCTCCGCCGCCATAAATACAAACACATTTAATATCTCGATATCGATATTTTTGGCACTCCTTTTCAATTTGTTGCGCCAATTCTCTGGTCGGTGCCATTATTAAAGCTGTGGGTCCCGGACGGTCCCCTCTCTTACTATAATTAACTCAATTATTAGAATAAAATTTGAAATTAAAGAGTAATCCATACGTCGTCTGATTATCGATGTGTATCATTGCGGGTAACAAATAGGCCAAAGTCTTTCCGGTACCGGTCTGTGCGATACCTATCAAATCATATCCATTCAAAAGTATTGGCCACGACTGACACTGAATAGGAGACGGCTTTTCAAAACCTTGTTTTCTGATTTCTTCGACGATATCCGCTATAATACCAATATTTTTGAGTAAAAACTTAATGGATATTAAACTCACGGAAGTGTTCGAACGCTTGAATGAAGTTTAGCACTGGATTTGGAATGACTCGAGTGTCGCCTTCATTAAAATGACTGACCATAATATTATTGCTTTCCTCACGAAATTTGTCGACTAATTGGGGATTCATTCCCCTAATGTCTTCGTGTTCGTAATAGAATTGTTTGATCACCGGTGGAAGTGATGCCCATTTTAGTTTAGTGGCCTCTTCGCTCTCTTTGATAGCCGCTCCCCAATCAATAAAATCTTCGCTCGACTCTGTCTTTGATTCAGTCTTTGACTCATTTTTAGAGGTATTGCTATTATTATAGCTATTATTATAAGAGTTGTTATTATTATAAGAATTGGAATTATTATAAGAATTATTAGAAATCAAATCATTGATAAGTCGTTCCGCGGAATCCATTTGTTCATTACTTCCACACAATTCGATGTCTGTCTCATATCCGGTGGAATCCCTATCAATACTTATTTTAGCGCCACTTTTTGACTGTAAGTCTTTAATTGTTTGTCCGCCTCTTCCGATCACTTTTCCGACGTATGAAGAAGTGATTCGAATCTTTCTTTTGGAAGAATCGGATCCATATCTGTTGCCTCCAAACGAACGATTGTCTGATTGTCTGTCTCTATCATTACTTTGGTTTGTATTACTTGAACCCCAGCTGTCATTGTTTTGCTGTCTTTCTCGCCAGTCATTCATTCTTTTAGCCCTTCCTATTCCGCGTCCAATTCCTGACCAATCGTTTTGTGGCTCAAAATAGTCATCTAATTTACGTTTATTATAATCAGACAAACCTTGTGTTGTATTCAAACCATAATTAGTTTGATTCGAGTTATTATCATTTGTAGCACTACTGGTGGCCGAAGAGTCGCCCCAACCGTCGTAGTTGTCGGCGGGGGTAATGGCTGTTGTTTTGGGCGGCCAATCACTGTCTCCCCAATCGTCTGACATATTAAACACTGAAGTGTTCCAAATCAAAGATAAAGTCTTCTTCTGAGTCGTGTAGTGATTCTGTTTGTTCTTCTATTACTTCTTCGAGAATGGCTTCAAAATTATCTGTCACTGAATTAATCAAAATGTCTTTCAAGTGATTGAATATAAAGTAATAAATACAAAATATTCCCGCAATTTCTGCATTCAATGTCACCGAATAATAAGCGCTCAGAATATGACCATAACTTTCATCCATTAATTGGATATTAATATTAAGACTAAAAACTGATTTATTAATTCAAAATCAAAACCAATTCAAATGACTTTATATTTTGATGACTCTATCAATACATGCCTTAAACCAATACAATAAAAACGTTAATTAATTTATTTGTCATTTAATTGAATGACAGATAAAATTGATATCAATTTTGAATTCAATTCAAAGAAAGGGTTTGTCTTTAAAGTGACGTAATTTTTGAGTAATTTATAAGAAAAATGACATAAATTTTGAATATTTTTGAGAAAAAGTGTCGATATTTTTATTTATTATTATTATTTGTGATTAAAAATAATTGGATTTAATCTAAAATCTAATCAAATGTCAAACGAAAAGTCAAAATCTGAGACAAACATTGGATCGGAAATCGATTGGACGCCAGAAAATGAGATAAAATTATTTTATGCTCTGAGAGGACACAAACCCGTCGGTAAGTATTCCTTTGTTTTAATTTTCGCCAAATTTTATGATAATTTAAATCCGAAACCTTTTAAACCGATTTTGTGTTTATTATAATCTATGACTCAATTAATCGAAAAACGTATGAAACGAATGAAATGACTTTAAAGATATTTACCGAAAATTATTGTCGTTTTCGATAACCTTTTGATTAAAACCGATTCTAATAACAAATATTAAAACAAATTTCTGTTAAAAAACTAAATATTAATTAAAACTAATTGACATTAAATGACAACAAAAGTTGACTTACAATCAGACAATGCTTTCACTTAAACTCTTGTCTTAAAAATTGATGCAATCGTTTGATGATATGTTTAGGAAGTAATGCCCTCTCAATAGACATAACATTACTATTAATTATTACCGAAATCTTTGTTTAATTGACACAAATTTATAAAAATATTTCTGTCTTTTGAGGCGTCGCTAAAAATTTTCATATGATTTCGATTTTGGATGAATTCGTAAAACTGACCGAAAAGGAGGTCTCATCGAAAACAATTTGGAGCCGTTTAGACAAACTCTATGATATGGAAACCCTGGTATTTATTTATTCATTATTTTGTTCTCAAATTTATTTTTATCTTTCATTTATCCAAAGCATGAGAACGAAAACCTTCCCTTTCCTTCTAATTCTGTGCCCTTCAATATCGAAGGCATTAAAGAATTCGATGAATTGTTAGCTAAAGTCAAGAGTTGTTCCGATTCTAATAAATCAGATAAAGTGGTGGACATTAAAGAAGAGATTGAAATAAATGCCAATTCATTAAAGAGTGGAAACAAAATCAAAACTCAAGACTCGAATAAAAGTAATTCAAAAGTAAAGACAGAAAACGAAAAAAACACTAAAACCGATCGAAAGGAAGAAAATGTCAAACAATCGGATAAAAGCGATGAAATCGAAGACAAATCTATTCGCTCGAAGAAACCCATAATAAAACCGACCCCAGAGTTAAGGTCTGCCTCACATAATAGCAATTCGAGCGCCAAAAAACGTAAATAAAATCACTTTAAATACCAGTTTTTAAAATACATTTTCAACTTCTTATTCACTAAAGAAACGATTTCTTGAATACAAACAAAACAATTATTTTTGATTTAAATTAAATACAAAATAAATTAATTTTTCAATTATTTTCAAATTAAAAAACATTTGATTTGATTGTTTGGAATGTTTCGCAAATTAAGAGAAACTTTTAATTAAAAATATATTTTGTTTTTTGAGTCAAGATTTTTGAGGGAAAACTGTGTGAACAACAAAAATAGCAACACTTTTGTACAAAAACAGTAAGTTTTCAGCTCTTATTCTCTTCAGTTATGGCTTTTTAGTTGACTATTAACTGATTAAGTCTTTTAAATACTAAATATTTCGAATAAATTAAAAATAAATATTATTATTGAATATTTCGATGGATTTTCGTTAATAAAATTAAAGAGTGATTAACAATAAAAACGAATTGCAATCAATTATTGCCATAAATTTGTTGAAGCAGTCATTCCCGTCGATTGGCTAAACGGTTGTCCCGTGAATGCCCACTGAGAGCTGGTGTCTGGCTGTGTAAACAACGGTCCTGAGGGTAGAGTCATTTGACCCATTGAGTTGTTGAGTGGAACGCCCGCAGCAATTGCTGGCGATCCTGTCATAAATGGATTAATAACTCCGGGCGGCGGCACCGGTAAACCAGCGTTTTGTGGGCCCATAGAAAACCAATTGCTATTAATATTAGGATTGGATATATTGGGCGCAGACATCGGATTCAATTGAAGAGATGCCATATTATGGGGTAACTATTGATTGTCATATTTATTATAATTAGTTTATTAAAAATAATATTATTAGAATTGAGTGCAACAAATCGAGTACCTGTCCTACACTTTGTTGACCCAAATTAGAGATCTTCGAAGAATTGTTAGCGAGAAAGGGGTTTGTCGTTAGAGGAAAGTTAGACTGTTTTGCAAAGAAAAGTACAATTCGATAGACAGACCTTAACCACAAGGAAAACATCAATTAATCAATCGATTACTTACCTGATTAGCAGTCATTACATTAGATATCTGTCCCATTACTTGTAATCCATGAGAGGCAGTGTTTTGTGACATAAACATTGAATTTTGAGTTTGCGGTGGTATTGGCTGAGGGGTTGCCCCGAACTGACCCCCAAATAACGATTGATTGCTAGCATTAAAGGTAGGATTTTGTGGTCCGAGAACTGTTTGCTGAGGTTGTGCTAAAAGAGGCTGAGGGGGAGCAGCGCTACCGTATAGCGAAAGAATTGATTCTTTAGACATAACTTTTTTGTCATCTGTCGGCGCCTTTTGATTGAAAAAATCTGATTCTTCGTCTGATTTGACTTTAGATTCTTTTTTGGTCTCAGAATTATCATCCTTTGGTTCGGAAGTTATGACAGAACTACTGACAAATAGACCGAAAGAATCGTCTTCTGATTTACTGTCGCCCATAGTATTCATATCCAATCCTAAGAGATCTGCACTAATCTTTCCATTTTCAGTCTTTCCATTTTGTGGTATTTTATCTGCTTTTATAGAAGTACTGACAGGACTTGAGTTGACGGGTCTCGGAAGGGAACTGGCCTTTAATTTTGAAAAATAATACCAAATGAATAAAATTCGAAATTCTATAACATTTTAATGACTTTTCAATCATTGAATGAAAATAAATATTTAAATAAAATGAGTGTAAGTTTTGGTGAAATTGAAATCTAAAATTGTCCTTCAATTGTAAAATCAGGTGTTTTCTAGTTTTTTAGATATAAATTATAGCATAAAAACAAATTCAATACAAGACCTGAACTTCAATTGTGTTTGAATTCTGAAATGTTTTGTTTTTATTGCGTTTTTTCTCTTTTTCTTTTCGTAACTCTTCTTCGATATCAAACTAACCATAAATCAAATGAAATAAATATTGAAATTTGAGTCAAAAATTGATAATAAACTGGAAATACCGCTGGTTTAGGGGGTGGAGGTTCTACCCATTCCTTTGCGATATACTTTTTCTGTTCATATTTAGCTCTAATAAAGGCTTCGAGCGATGAATCGGTTTGTGGTCGACGGAAATTATCGGGAAGATTGGCCTCATATACGGCTCTGGCTTTACTGTTACTCATATTTTGTATGCAAGCGATCTGTTCTGGAGTCCAGGCGTCCAAATTGACTGATTTGACTTTTGATATGTGGACACCCAAATTGCGGTGAATACCAGCGCAACGGATGCATAAGAATATACCCAAATTCCAAGACGCCCATCGAGGACCTGATCCATACAATCAATTATTCATTAAATCCTAATTATATTTTATGTTAATTATTATTACTTTTACTGCCATTTATTTAAAGGAAAGGCAATTAATTTTGGATTAGAACTGATTTTTAGCTCTGATTTTAGTTCAAAATAATTAGTTTTTATTTTAATTAATCTATAGATTAGTTGAGATTCAAATTGATTTTCAATTATATAACTATTGATTTAACAGTTAATGTAATCAAATGTATTGACCGAACATTTTATTTGTG
>JAQGBR010000168.1:0-16969 GCA_034698525.1 Achipteria nitens | reverse complement strand
AATCAAAAAATATATTAAGGGTTTGACATTATTTGCTTGGGCTTTTAACATTATTAACATACAATGCAGGTTGGTAAAAAATCAAGCAAAAATAAAACACTTAAGATATTTATTTTAAAGCTTAAATCTGTTGGAGATATTAAATTTAGTAAAAATATTGTTCGGATAAATCAAAAAATAGTATTTAGAAAAATATTCTGTATTTTGTATCCAAACTTTTCCCGAAATTGTGATAACTATTTATGAGTGGAAAATATGAGAGAAATAGAGAACCAAAAGCTTTATTTTGTCGATCTCTAAGTGTGTCTCTCATCAGACATGAGTTGACTTCAATGCTATTCAAGTACTGAATAGTGTTGACTACAATTCACTACAATTACTATACATTTGAGTGTTTTTGTTATTAATATTTTTTTGAGATTTTATTAATTATTAATCATATTATATACCAATAATTTAATTTAATTTAGATTTATATCTAATTATTTTTATCTGAATTAAAATAAAATAATTTGTTAACAAATTTAGTGAATTTTCAATTAATAGTGAAAAACAATTGAAAGTATAATTTAAAAATTGATAAATGAGTGGAAAACTTGAAAATCTTTGCGAAAACAAAGAAATTGATTCTCAAATTGAATCCCAAATAATAAACAATGAGTTAGAGTCGAGTCAAACCCTAATAGACTTAAATGACAAACAATTGTCTGAATCGGAGTCTATGTTTGACTCAAATAAATGTAATCCAATGAACGCAATGCAGAATATGCTGAGTCTGAGTCAGAGCCTGAGTGCTACGACTGTGAGCACCACTACTGCCAGTGAGTCAGTCCTTCCAGATGTGACTTATGTTCCGCAAACATCACTCTCTTCGACAAACAGTGGATATAATTTCAATCCCGACGGTGAGAGTCAACCCTTACTCAGAAGAATGGATTCAACCGATGCCTACTCTGTAATAAACAATACCTTTCCTGAAGACCCAGAGTTCCAATCATTGGTCAGAGAAGCAGAACTGGCCGTTGAAAATGGAATACTTCCCAAACGTATTAAACAGGGATCCAGTGGTTCCTATTTTGTCAGGAATAGTGATGACTCGGTATATATCTCTTAATTATACGACTCCTTGTCTTAACTCAAGTCAATTGACGTCACAACAAATGCGACCCAATTTTCAAACAAATATTGATTTTTTTGTAATAAAATATTTAATTTTAATTTAAAAGAAAACGATTGGAGTTTTCAAACCTAAAGATGAAGAGCCTTATGGTATGTTAAACCCAAAGTGGACCAAATGGATGCATAAATTGTGTTGTCCATGTTGTTTTGGACGCTCCTGTCTTGTGCCTAACCAGGGTTATCTGTCAGAAGCGGGCGCTTCTCTTGTAGACCAAAAATTACAGTTAAATATTGTGCCCAAAACTAAAGTATGTTTTTATTAATAAATATTTTTATTTATTTGAAATGATGTGTTTGTCCGCACAGGTGGTTAGGCTCTCCTCCGATACATTTAATTATTCGGCTATAGATAGGGCCAAATCCGCGACCAAAAAGAATGTAAACGAAAGGTTTCCAAAAGTTGGCCGACATTTCCATCGAATAGGTTTACCTCCGAAAGTGAGTTACAATTGTTTTGTTTTTCATTTGATAATAATTGTCATCCAATGATAGGTCGGGTCATTACAAACATTTGTTGAGAGCTTCGATGACGCGACCTATTGGTTACGTCGTTTCGAAGACGACCCTTTGCCTGAAGATGTGCTCAAAGAATTCCAGTTCCAATTCGAGCGACTCGTAGTTCTCGACTATATTATAAGAAACACAGACCGAGGAAACGACAATTGGCTCATCAAGTATTCAAAGCCTCCTAAACCTGTTGAGACTCAACCACTCAATACTTGGAGTCCTAAGAGATCACCCTTTATTAAAATAGCGGCCATTGACAACGGTCTGGCCTTTCCTTTTAAACATCCGGACGAGTGGAGAGCCTGTGAGTCTGACCTCACTTTTACCGATTCACAAGTTTTTAATTTGAAACTTAATATATTTCCAGACCCTTATTACTGGACGTGGACTCCATATGCAAAGCAACCCTTTTCTAATGAGACCAGAGATTTAATTTTACCCCAACTCTCAGATTTGAATTATGTCCAGGAATTATGTGATGAACTCTACGAACTCTTTAAAGTATATTTAAGTCACTTATTTTAATCGTTTTTTATTCAATTTATTTATTTTTCATTCAACTAAAGGGCGACAAAGGATTTGACAGAAATTTATTTGAAAAACAAATGTCTGTAATGAGAGGACAGGTATGCAAATACATTGAATTTTTTATTTTTATTTTATTGAAAACAAAATGTGTTTTAGATATTAAATTTGACGCAAGCGTTAAAAGAAGGCAAATCTCCGGTCCAATTGGTCCAAATGCCTGCCGTTCTCGTCGAACGAAGTCGAGGACCTCAAAGGGGTCGCATTCGGGCCATGACTGAGACATTTACACAGAGTTTCCAAAGAAAGACTCCGTTCTTCTCCTGGTGTTGAATACACTAATATTCTTATCGAACGAGTCGTCCGTCGATTACATTATATTTTATATTTACTGTAATTTAGAAGAAATTTGAAAAAAATAGGTTTTATTTTTCATAAATTTTAAGTCATATAATGTTATACCAATTGTTCTGAAATCCTGAGTAAAAGTCACCAAAATATTAATGTCTGTGATATTACACACAAATATTTCTCAGTAATAACCGATTATTCGTTACATTTTAAATGTTTTTAAAACTAATAAAATATCGTTCACTTCATTGAAATTATAATTCAATTAAATATTTGACTCATCACTCACTCACTCATCTCAAGAGTATCACAAGAAGTCACTCAAAAGATTAATACAATATTGTCTTAAGTGGTACACCAAAAATCATTCTAATTTGATAATTGTTCACATCGTATACTCGGGTACTGTCCAATCCTATCCTACACTACCCTACTATTCAATTCTGAGGTCTTCACTAAAAAGGACAGTATTTGGTATAAAAGTTGAGCCAAAAAGTGAGTCAAACGTTATTTGTCTGACGTTTTGTATGCATTCGACGATTGATTTGTTTGAGAATTGCCTTCAATTTTAAGTAAACAAACGTTTGATTGCATTCGGATTTCGGCTTAAATTGTCTTTTAATTGAATCCATTGTTTATTTCATTTGTTTGACACTACCTTTTGTTGACTCAATTATTTTATTTATTAATTGAGACCTCAATTTAAACCCAAATTAATTTGAATTTTTGGTGACTTTTGTTGAGAACAATACAAATAATTAAAAAACTGTTGTCTGAAGTGATGTATTGATTGATTGAATGCTGTCTTCATTGGTTCCACAAAATCTTAACTCAAACCAATTGGTCAGTCATTTAATTTGATATAAACTATATTTTGTTTAATATCTATTGATTTAATTTTTTCAAAAATAAGTTTTAACTCAATTCCTATTAATTTTGTGTATTATTTCTGATTCAGTGCTTAAATTAATTGAATAAATATTTGAAACTTTTTTTTGATATTATTTGACAATTAGTTGACATAAAACTGATAATCAAATAATTGTTTTTAATTCAGTCAATGATGTCATCCAACGAAAGCGCAGACATTTGGGTGGAGACGAAGACAAGCGATGGAAAGAGTTATTACTATAACGCGAAGACACGGGAAACCACTTGGAATAAACCAGAGAATGCAAAAGTGGTCACTCAGGAACAGATTGGAGGCACAAACACTACCTCTAATTCTATAGAAGAAGGTTTGTCCCAATTATTTGTTTCTATTGACTATTAATTTGTGACACATTTTAGTCAAAACAGAGGACAACAGTACTGAACGTAAGACTGAAAACAGTATTCATTTGGGTGTCACTCAACAACCAATACCTTTACAACAGCCCCCACTCTTCGCTCAAAACCGCGGGTTTATGCCTCCATTTATGCACGGAATGCCTCCAAACGGTACTACACTTTGATTTTTATATTTAAATTTTATAATATTAATGACTATTCAGTTCCACCCTTTGGTCCGTATGGAGTTCCTCCTGGATTTCCGGCGCCTCCCTGGGCAACACAAGTACCACCCGTTCCTTTGGCTAATTCGGACCCAACAAAGCAACCATTATTTTTTGACGCTTCGATTGACGCCGATATACGAATGGCTGCTTCCGAATGGACGGAATATAAGACACCAGAGGGTAAACCTTATTATTTCAGTAATAAAACACATCAATCCGTTTGGGAAAAACCAAAAGCTATCATCGATTTGGAAGGTCTGTCCTCTGATTTTACTAATGATTTTCATATTTATTGATTTATTTTTAATATTTAGAAGCGATAGCGTCGGCACAGAAACAACACTCCGACGCCAAGAATTCGACCAAAAATGACACGGAATTGAAGAACGGAGAGGTAAGGACTGAGGTTTTCAATGATGGCATAACAGAACAGATAAAGGCTGAGGACATCAAAAAGGTTGAGAAAAAGGTGGAACCCATTCGCGATAAGTCTAAACCAATATCAAGCAGTCCTGTGTCGGGTACGCCCTGGTATGTCATCTTTTGTTTGTCTTTCATTTCATTTGATTAAACGCGTATTTAAACAAAAGGTGTGTCGTTTGGACAGGAGATAATCGGGTCTTCTTTTATAACCCCAGTACACGAACTTCTCTTTGGGAATGCCCTCCAGAACTTCAAAACCGATCAGATGTGGAGCAGTTGACTAAAGCTCCACCAAAACAGACAGATTCAGAAACGGGTGAAAAACGATTGACTGAAATAAAAGAAGAAAAACCGACAAAAAAACAAAAGTAATTAATTTATTATATTTTTGATAATAATTTTTAAAAAATAATATTTAAAAATGAATTTTTTGTTTAAATCCAACAGAAAATCAGAAGACGAGGAAAAGGAGACCAAAAAGGATGGAACGACTGAAGCAGAACTAATGGCTGCCAAACAGCGCGAAACTATACCTCTCGAGGAAAGGGTCAAAATGTTTAAAGCAATGCTTATCGAGAAAGAGGTAAAACTTGAAGTAATTTGATATAAAAAATATTGATAGACATACGAACGGGTGTTTAGGTGTCGGCGTTCTCGACGTGGGAAAAGGAATTACATAAAATAGTTTTCGATCCGCGATATCTTATACTGACTTCAAAGGAACGCAAACAGGTTTTCGAAAAGTATGTTAAGGAAAGGGCAGAAGAGGAAAGACGTGAAAAGAGGCAACGCTTGAGACAACAAAAGGAGGACTTCCGCAAACTCTTGGAAGAGGCAGGTTTGGGGCCTAAGGCCTCGTTTGGGGAATTCGCTCAGACTTATGGCAGAGACGAGCGATTCCGGAGTATTGAGAAAATGCGTGAAAGAGAATCGCTTTTCAATGATTTTATCTCTGATTTAAGGAAAAAGGAAAGGGAGGAGAAGGCGGCCCATCGAGAAAAGGTATAGTTGTTTAACAAAAATGTTTTCTCCACTTTTGAATTGAATTCATATTAATTGATAACTAAAAGGCACTTAACGTCAAATTCATTTACAGCTTAACTTAAATTTCATTTCAGGCAAACAAACAATTTTTGTGCCGAAATATTATTATTATTTTCAGATAATCTCAAACAAAGTGATTCTGAACAGTACTGAACAGTACTCAATGCTCTGCTCTGAGGATTTCAATTGATTTTCAATTGTCTTACAAATGACTTTACGGTACATACAATTGGCTTAACTCTAAGTAATTAATTAAAAATTTATTCAAATCTATTGAGAGTATAATTCAACGGATTTTATACAATATTCTCATTAATATATTACTTAACTCTTTTGCGCTGCGATTATATCAATACAAACATTATATTCTTTTAATTGTTTTCCATTAAAATCTATTCTAATTTTATCTCTTTTTCTCATATTTTGATTTTTAGGCAAAACAAGCGTTTTTGGAATTACTTAAAGAACAGACATATTTGGATCGGAGCTCTTCGTGGAGCGAAACTAAAGACAAAATTCGTGACGACTCGCGATATCGAGCACTCGACAGTAGCTCAACAAAAGAGGATATATTTAAACACTTTGTCTCACAATTAGAATCGAATAAAAATATTGGTTCAGACGTTGAAAACTCAGAACACATTAAAGAACGCGAAAAACAGGAGCGGATTAAAGCAAGTCTTATAGAGAGGGAACGCGAAGTCAATCGCGAACTGTCGGCACATCTCCGCGAACGCGACAAAGAGAGAGAACAACACAAACACTCAGAGGCTGTCGAGAACTTCAGTGCTTTACTCACGGATTTAGTCAGAAATTGTGACATTTCGTGGAGAGACGCAAAAAAGACTATCAAAAAGGATCACCGCTGGGAACTGGTCGACACTCTCGACAGAGAGGAGAGAGAGAAACTGTTCAACGCTCACATCGATAACCTCTTTAAGAAAAAGAGGGAAAAGTTTAGGGAACTGTTGGACGAAACCAAAGAAATTACATTATCTTCGAGTTGGAGAGACATCAGAAGACTTATTAAAGAAGACTCGCGTTATCTTAAATTCTCTTCGAGTGATCGTAAGTGTGAGCGAGAGTTCAAAGAATATATGAGAGACCGGTTGACCGCCGCTAAGAATGAGTTCAGAGAACTTCTCAAAGAAACCAAAATCATTACATTTAAGTCGAAAAAAATGATGGAAGAGTCAGAACAACATCTCTTGGATGTCGTCGCCATTCTTCAGAACGACAAACGATACCTCGTTTTGGATTCGTTTGAAGACGAAAGACGTCATCTCCTAATGAATCACATCACCGAATTGGACAGAATGGGTCCGCCCAAACCTATCACCAGCTCTGATCCCACTCGAAGACCAAAATGAATGAATTAATTCTTTTGATTATTTTCTATAATTATTTTCCTTCAGTTTTTAATTATAACTGATTTGAATAAAAATTTATTTTTATTTACTGTAGTTTTTCGATATTTATCTCAATTTAATTCATTTATCACTTATTGTAACCAAAATTTATATCATTTTTATTAAACATTTGACAAATGAATACCTGAGCTCTCATTAAGCGTTTTATCCAAAAAACTTGTAATCATTAGAAACGTTGGCATTCCTTTTGACTGTTCTCTCACTCAGTATTAAATGATATTTAAGTGTTGAATCAGTAGTTATAAAAATGAGGCCTAAACTTGAAGTGTGTGTCGATTCAATTGAGTCAGTGGTTGCGGCCAATGATGGCGGCGCCGATCGAATTGAATTGTGCTCTGCTTTGGAAGTAATTAATTTTAATAATATTTATTAAATGGATGTCAATAAGGCTTAGAATTGCATTTCATTAATAGGTCGGAGGTTTGACTCCTAGTATTGGTTTAGTAAAACAAACACAAGAGTTATGTCCAACACTTCCTATTTATGCTATGATTCGTCCCCGAAGTGGAGACTTCTGTTATAGTAATGAAGAAATAGAAATAATGAAAAAAGATATCGAAGTCTTAAAATCTTATGGAATCCATGGCTTTGTTTTTGGAATTCTACGAACAGATGGAACTATTGATCGAAACAATTGTCGACTTTTATTGAGTATAACTTTTGTAACAAATTTGAGTAAAGATTTCAAAAATAAATTTTATTCACAGAAACGGCTTCACCGGTTGAGTGCACTTTCCATAGAGGTATTGATTAACTAATTATTGAAAACAATCATAAATTTAAGAAAATTTGTTTGAAATCATCTAAAATAGCATTTGATTTGATAAGTGATTCCAAGAAATCTCTCGAAGAAGTTATAGAATTGGGTTTTAATCGCATTTTGACGAGCGGTCAGTCAAATAATGCGTTTAATGGTATGAGTAATATTGCAAAACTAGTGGAATGGGCACAAAACCGGATCACAATAATGGCCGGCGCCGGCGTTAATGAAAGTAATGTCAAAACTATTCTCAATGAGACTAAAGTCAAAGAGTTTCACTCATCGGCCAGTATTTTGAAGAGATCTCAAATGACTTTTCTTAATAAAGAGGTATCAATGGGTAAGACTATTGAAGACGAGTATAGCATTAAAGTGGTTTCCAAAGAAAAGGTCATAAAAATGATTGAAATCGCAAATAAATACAATTAATTAATGAGAAAATTGTTATTAAAAATAATTTTTATAATAAAATCTCAGAATAAATAAAAATCATTTGTTTGACACAAAATATCTTCGATTTATTCGTTGAAGTGATTGGAAGTGATTTGAAGCACATTATTGTCAGTCAAACAAAATAACTATTTATTCGACAAAAATAAAAATAACTACAAAAACAAAATCTATTGATTGGATATAATCTTGAATTTCATTGTAGAGAGTGTTGAGAGTCCGGCCTCTATAGTGTCGCCTTCGACTACTGGGCCGACACCTTCTGGAGTGCCGGTGAGGATAAGGTCACCCGATTCCAGTGTAAAGTATTGACTGATATAACTGATTATTTGTGGAATTTTGAACACCATATCACTAGTATTTCCCTTTTGACGCATAACTCCATTGACTTTACACCACAACTCAACTGAGTCGGGATCAGTGATCGTTTCTTTTGGGATAAAATTGCCGACAGGACAGGAAGTGTCAAAACCTTTGGCCATAGACCAGGGATTGCCTTCTTTTTTGGCCAATGATTGCCAGTCGCGGGCAGTCATATCAAGAGTAATAACATAACCGCCGACGAAATCCATGGCTTCACTTTCATTAATGTTAACTCCTTTGCGTCCGATAACTACTCCGAGCTCTACCTCATGATGTAGTTCTCCACAACCTTTTGGTATTCTATTTGTTTGACACAAATATTGATAAAATCAATCGAAAAAACAACAGATTTTAAAATTATTTGAGAGAAAAGTGTTAATAATTTATTGTTATTTAAGTTTTGTGTCTTCACTCAACTCTTAACTATATTTTAGTTTAATTTGTTTCACAAAAATAAAACATTTCTTTAAAATGTGATAAAAATTTATCCAAAGTTTGCAAACGTTTTGATAGTTCTTTGAACTCATAATCAAAACATATGTAAAAATTAGTGATTAGTTTCTGTTCTTATTATCACTGATTGGAACTATTCTTGAGATAAACTTTTGATAAAAACATAAATTAAAACAAAAATCGATAACAAAATGAAATGTAAATCAATTAATGAAAGATTGAATAAAACAAAAATTGAAATCAATATTAATGTCTCACTTAATGGGATTGCCTTCAGTGACATAAGCCGTCGCTATTTTACAAGAAATCAAAATTTAAAATAAAAGTAATGAGTCTTTGAATGGAGACCTGGTTTCAGAAAAATGAGTGGTTTGTCGGGAACTGTTCCGCCCATTTCTATCGCATGTTTGCCATAATTTTTTCCGATACAAACAATTTTTCGGCCAAATTCGACAAAACGAGTCAAACGCATCACTGATTTGTTTTAATCTCAAAATTAATTTAAGTAAATATCAAAACTGTTTTAAAACAGACTTTCAGTTCATTTGCTTTTTTGGATATTATTTACATATAATTGCATTGAAAGGCAATAGACGTCACTTTAAATCTATTCAAACATTTTTTTCAATTTTCTAACTTTTCTTAACTTTTTTTGGAAACTATTTTTGTTTTAAAAAGTTTTTAATTTTTCTATTAAACCAAATGATTAAATACTAAAATTTATGATCATTTTTAAGCTCTTATTTAAGGATATTTCCGATATATAAAAGTTCGAAACCTTTCTAAACGAGTGACTCATTTGAGCGGAATTTTTAGAAATTAAAATATCGATTCGAAGAATATTTACTAAAAATAAATTCAAAATTATTGATAATTTTTGTGTTAAATTAAGAGATGGTATTTTGGGGACTGGTATTGGCCCGAAGTTCAAGTAAATCAATTGTCGATAAAAACATTAAAATTTTAGGCAATAAACCATTGATTGGATGGGTTTTAGAATCCATGAAATCGTCTGAAAGTGGGAACAAATATTTTAAAGATATTATTCTAAAGAATTTGTTTTTTAATTAAAAGTTTTCGATGAAATTTGGGTCTCAACTGATGACCAAAGAATTGAATCAATCGCTCTCTCATATGAAGTCAAAGTTTACCGCAGATCTGAAGGGTGTGCCACAGATTCTGCCTCTTCGTTATCAGCTATTCTTGAATTCTTAGAAACAAATAAAGGTTTTTATCATTTAATATAAATCTATTAAATTTGATTTACTTATGAAACACAGGCGCCGAACAGATATGTTTAGTCCAAATAACGTCACCCTTTCTTCAGCCCATTTATCTTAAAAAGGCTCACAATTTGATGACTGAACTGAAATATGATTCAATATTTTCTGTATATCGAAGTCATTCCCTTCGTTGGTCTCCAGATTTAAAGCCACTTAATTTAAACCCAAAGTCTCGTCCGCGAAGACAAGAGTGGACAGGTATTCAATAATATTCAAAATTTTAAGAAAATTTTTAAATGCAATTTCAGGTGAATTCGTAGAATCGGGACATTTCTATTGTTTTAGCACAGAATTGATTAAAAACTATGGACTTATTCAGGGAGGAAAGTGTGGTGTCGTTGAAATACCAAAACAATTTTGTCTGGAAATCGATGACACTTTTGATTGGGATTTGGCTCAGATTTATATCAAATATCTAAATAAAAGTTGTTTAGCGGGAGAGGGAGAGGCATAGATACACATATGGTATGGAAACAAATTTAATGTTGTGTTCACTCAAATTAATGTGTTTTTAAATCAGTATTTGATTTGTATTTACAACGATTTGAATGAACTAAAACTTGAATAAATTTCGAGAAATTCTGACATTCTTTTACAAAATTGAAATGCTTTCCATAACCATAACCATTATAATTACCAGTGAATCTTTTAAATCCCCCTTCTACTGAATTTTGAGATGTGCACCCGTTGTGTATATGTCCCGAATGTCAATTATGTAAGTGAGTGCAAATTTTTCACTATTTTGGGTGTAGAACTGGGCCGCCGAATACATCGCCTGACTGTGAGTTCTATTCAATTGGGTGGCCTTCAAAATCATTGAAATTGCTCTTTGCTTTACGAAATGATAGATTTCAGTAGGAATGGTATTTTTTCGAGAATATCGAGAATCCAACGATTTTACTCTTTTTTAATAACTTCTGAGAACAATAAAATCAATATTAATCTGAGATTTATTACAAATCTTTCAAAAAATTCAAAATTATTTTATTTTTATTTATAAAATTTTAATTCTATAAACATTTGTTTAAAAAAATGTAAAAATGTTTTTTAAAATAAAAAAAGTAGTTTTTGTTTAAGAGTCAAATCAATAACCTACTAATTATTGTTATTATCTTGGTGATACTGATGCCTAAATATTAAATATTAATGAGAACAAAACATAAATGGAAAACATTTAAATATTCCAATTCTGTGCTCATTATTCTGAATATAATCAGAAGGGATTGATTGAGTGATTTCAGGATTTATTCGATTATGTCTTGTAATTACTGTAGAGATGGGAATATCTCTATTTATGAGAGAAAAGCTGAATGCTTTCAATCTGGTTATTGAACTCAAATCAGTTGATTGTATGTTATTGTTTAGAATCCAATCCCAATAACTTTCTATATCCTTATGGAACTGAACGGCTCCCGAATGAGTGAATTTCATTTTAATTCTTTTGTCTTTGAATAGACAGTCGACAAACGCTTTACTAAATTCTTCGATTAAACTCGAATGAAGATTATTGACCTCAAAAGAAGATTCTTTACTCAATAACTCACTGATTGGTTGTAATATAATTGCGATTATATTTTCAATCCATTCTGAATTTGATGAACAAATTTCTGAAAAATTATAATCAATAGTATGAGAATGATCAAGGTGAAAATTTAATAAAAAGTTACTTCTTCTGTAGTCCTTTAAAGGAATCGATTTCGATATCATTGCATAACTTTTTGAGTAAACATATTCTTTGGATTTCAAAATAGCGTTTTCTTTAATATTATTTAAAATTTTTATCAATTCTTTGATCCGTTTTGACTCAATATTTGTGATAATTTCAATCAAATTCTAAAAAATATAAGAATAGGACATAAACTTTATATTAATTGTTAATATTCTTTACACAAACCTTTATATCTAATATCGATAGAGTAATAAAATTCAGAAATTTGTTGTCGAGTTCTGTCGACTGTTTTGTCTCAATAAAAGACACAAATATATTGAGAATATTGTGTATAATATTATCTAAAATTATTTCGTTTTCATTTAGAGGTCCTTTAAATTTGATTCTTATTTCAATCAATGGTTCGATACAATCAATTAAAGTCAATCCCAAAGAAGTTCCGATTCTATTATCGATTTCTCTTCTTTCGATCGTAAGAACAGATTTATTAAACAGTATTAAGATTTTGTTGTAATCTATTGAGAAAAACAATTATTAGAAGTTTTAGTTTTATTATATAATCAATAATTACTTTGACTGTAATTATAAAGAGAAAGTCTGTGCAATATATTAAGGTATGTCGACTCCAATGACTTAATCGCTTCGTCTAATAATTCTTCGCTCAAAATAAATGCTTTTAAAAGAAAATGAATTTTTTGTCCTTTCAATGGATTACACAAAACACTTATGGGAACCGAAATATTATTGATATCACAAAAACAAATCGCATTTTTCATCAATTCTTCAAATTTAAACCAAAATGTGTCCCAAAATTGTTTATCGAGTTCTCGACATATTCTCTGTTGTTTTTCATGAGAAAAGTCATTAGTTTTAAACCATTTCTGTCGATTACCGGATGATTTAAGTCCATTTTGTCCATTTTTATCTTGATAACCAAAAATTATCTTTAGTAGTATTCTTTGATTCGATTGAATCAAAATATTGAAAACTATTTTGAAATCTTTAAAAAGTTTTGAGTCATAACTCGAGGGTTTGTTTTTACGATTAATGGCAGTAGAATTAGAAGAGGCACTGAAATAATCTGAAGTAATGTCTTCCGATTCTAATTGATTTCTAAAAGAAATTTCTTGAAAATTGTCTTTCTTAGGGTTGGCGTCAAAATTTTTATTGATTTCGTTATAGAGATAATACAAGAATTTGTTTGTCGTAACTTTTGATTGATTTATTGACATCACATTTATCAGATCCAATGATTTTATTTGATTGCAGACAAAAATTCTGTTAAAACTTTCAATTGATTCACAAATTTGTGAAATGCATTCAAAAGGAATGGAGTCAATGATTAAACTAATTATTTTGATATTAATTTCAAATATAATCCTTAATAAATGTATTGAAAAGAGTCTCAAACTTTTCAATTCTTTGATTGTCTTCTGAAGAATTAATTCAAGTGATTCATCATTTGGACGGATGTGCGTAACATTCATCAGGCGATTGGCATTTGTTATCATTGAAATCCAATGATTACTCTTCTGATCGATTTCTTCGCATAAATTTTTTCTCGTTTGACAACTCTTTACAAAACTTTCCAAAACCTTAAGTCTTCTCTTTTCGTCGCTTTTATTACTTTTAATAACATTTAATTTATAGTTGTCTTCAAAATACAATTCTCTTAAATCTCTGATCAAAGCATTTGATTTAAGCAAATGAGTAAAACAGTCGTCTCTAATACATGACATGCATTTGATCTGTAAAAGTCTTTCCAATTCATATCTTTTAGAATTGATTTTTATTATTTCATTTGTTTCATAACCTGAAAGCGAATCGTTGTCTTGAAATTTATTGACAAATTCTAAGAGTTGAGATCCATCTAAAAGAGTTTGGTGGTCACCCACTACTGGCGCAGCCTTTGATACACTTAATGATATCCTTTCGATACTAGACTTGACTCGGATTCCAGAATTGATGTTTTGCTTATTTATTGAGTTATTAATCAATTGTTTAGTGGATGAGATTTTTTGAATTTTCAGAATACTTTTGTTTTTAATGGGATTCGTTTCGGAGATTTTAAAGTCATAACTCAATCTTCTCTGAGAATTAGTCATTCTCTTCCACTCATCTCTTATTTCTCCAGAACTTACTCTTCTTATTTGAGGTAAAGGTATGGTTTGTGTGCACATCACTGAATATTTAAGAATTTTTAAATCGTTTATTTAAATAAAATAAAAAACGAAAAGTAAATGATATGAATGTTTGAGGAAATATAAAAAATATATAAAACACTCTCTTTTCATAACTATCTGTTTGTTGTGAACTAAAGAACAGTTACTAACGGTTACCGATATTTTTCCAGAAATCAAAAATCTAATGTAATTTAATACAAATTAAATTCTAAAAATGACCAAGAATATCATCCATTAATAAAGTTTAATAATTGTAGTCAAGAAAGTTATGTCTGATTTCAGTTTAAATTCAATGAGAAGTATTCAATTTGAGAACTATTGCATTATCTCTTCAAATCAATAAACTTGATCAATTGATTTTCACTATTTTGATTTGAACTTTCATTTAAGCAATAGAGCAATAGAGCATGATAGTTTTCAAACATAAAAATTGTTTCATTTATTGTCTTTTATGTCAATAATATATTATTTTATTTCTAAGAATTTATTGAATTGAATTCAAGGATAGTCTAAATGATTAAAAATGGAATAATTAGCGATCGATAACTTTTATTTCAAAATTGCATTAAATTTTAATTTTAATTTAAAATACTCTTTAAATCGTTTTTAAGGAAATTAGTTCCAAATCACACTTAAATCTAAAGTTCACAAAACAACTTAGATATTGAATTACAACTTTTAAATATTCTTGGCTATCAAATGTTCTAATACACAGAATATTTAGAATAAAATCAAGCTTGGTTAATGTTACTTCGATTTCGAAATCTAAAAATTTGATATTAAATAATTGAATTGAATATAATCTAATAAAATGACTAAACCAGGAAAACTTATTATTAATGTATTAAAGTCTGGAATTAAATAATTGATAACTAGTTTGTGAAGTATTTTCAATATTTGATGAAAAATTATCCATTCATTTATGATTTGATCCAATAGTAAAGTGTATGAGTTGTGCGCATGAGTTAAGTCGAGGGCTGACATGTGTTTCACAACATTTCATTTCATTAACAAATTTCAGTGAATAATACGATTTGTGTTCATTAAATCCTTGGTTAAAATGAATTTTATTATCGAATAACTTATCGATATCTCTATTATATCTCAAACCAATTGATTAAATGTTATAATTTGTTATAAACTATGAAGAGTTGACTAAAGCCTAATATCTATTAAAATAATAATAAGATTAGAGAAGAGATGGATTCAAAGGAGTCATCTCACCATCAATTGGATGATTTTGATTATGAATCGCTTCCGACCAGTGATGTCCGGACCCATATGTTGGCCGGAGCTATGGCTGGGGTTATGGAACACGTGGTTATGTATCCCTTAGACTCAGTTAAAGTACTTTAAGTTTTAAACTCTTTTTTAAATTTTTGATTATTTTGTTATTAAATATATTTTTAGTTTAAATTTCAATCAATTAATAGATTTTTAATTATGTTTTTATATAATGTTTTATCGACTGATTTAATGTATTCAGACCCGAATGCAAAGTCTTCATCCGAACCCATCGGCGACCTATCGTTCGGTACCCGAAGCTCTCTATAAAATGATTAAAAATGAAGGCCTTTTCCGACCGATTAAAGGTGTGTCGGCAGTGATAGCCGGTGCCGGTCCCGCCCACGCCCTCTACTATTCATGTTATGAAAAAATGAAAAGATCTTTGAGTGGGACAGAGACAGGAGCTCACCATCCATTAGCACAGGGTTTGACTCTTTTGTGACAAATATTTTTCTGTTGACTGACAATCGATTGTTTGTCTATTAGGCGGCGCCGGATGTTTGGCCACTATATTGCACGACGTGGTTATGAATCCGGCGGAAGTGGTTAAGCAAAGAATGCAAGTTTATAACAGTCCCTACAAGAAGTCTCTCCACTGTTTTCTTGATGTTTGGAAGAGAGAGGGTTTTCGTGCTTTTTATAGGAGTTATTTGACATCACTTTCTATGAATATTCCGACACAGAGTTTGCATTTCATTACTTATGAATATATGCAGGAATTGACTAATAGTGAGAGGACTTACAGTCCAAAGGCTCATATGCTTTCGGGTGCTATCGCTGGCGGTTTCGCAGCCGCGGCCACAACGCCTTTAGATGTATGTAAAACACTTCTTAACACTCAAGAAAAGCAAACATTGCGGACATCAAAACAAAGAAGTATTTCTGGGATGTGGAACGCCGCCACTACTATTTACCAGTGCTGTGGACCCAAAGGTTATTTTCAAGGACTTCAGGCTCGAGTACTTTACTCAATGCCTGCGACCGCTATTTCGTGGTCTGTCTATGAGCTCATGAAATATGTAATTACGAGCAAAGATCAGATCCAACTGAGCTCCCCTTCAATAACTACCGCCTCAGCCACTCATTTGCCTACATTTGCTTCACATTTCAATTCATCTGAAGCCAAATGGGATAATTCGAGTGATTTAGTGCCGGCTGTCAACCAAACTGTGATCTCTAATCCATCAGATAATCCCAAAATAAAACTATTGACCACTTAATTAGACATTACTTTAGGTTTAATGCAAAATATATTTGATTTTTTAATGATAATTATTGGGCCAAAAGTACTGCATTTCAGTTTCAAACAAAAGTCAATCATTTCTAATATAATATATATCCGTATTTATACGAAAAATCAATTTTGAAACAAAAAGGATTGAGTTCTCACTTTTGAAAATAGGATTATTTTATTCGAATGTTTGATAAGTTTTCTCAATTTAAAGCATTTTTGACAACAATTGTCATTCGGTTTCTTTATTTTAGTCTATTATTAATCATATTCTCATTGGAAGAGTCATCTCATTATTCATTTTAATATTAATTTCATTTATTAGTCATTTAATT
>JAQGBR010000167.1:0-16999 GCA_034698525.1 Achipteria nitens | reverse complement strand
GCTCTAAATTTGGTGATTAATAATCACTGATTATATAATATTTCAAATTATAAACTAATAGTTGACTAAAATTATCAAAACATTGAATATTTGACTCAAACAAACAAAAAATAGCTTGCAAATTCAAAATTTAAGTATCATTTTAGCTGACATAAGCTCCTTTGGAGTCTTGTATCTTGGTTATTTAATTTTAAATAGATATATGCTTTATTTTAATAATAGTTTAAAAATCTAACGAAAAGAAGTTTAAATAAATAGTCATTTTCTAAATTTCTATTCCTAAACAAAAATTTGAATGATTTTCAAATACTTTCAAAGTATTGAAGATATGACACAAACTTTATATTAATCTAAAGAAGCTAGCTAGCCCACGGAACTTTGGTGTATAGCAAGCTATGAGTGAAAGTAGCATTTAAGCAGTACTTTTATTAGAGATCCTCCATAGAAGACTTTAAAAGTCATCATTTCTCATTTAGAAAAAAAATAAAAGAAAAATTTTGCGGTACAACCCTAGATAATTTGATTAAAATTAATAATTAACAAATAAAAAGCTTGGCATATTTTGGCAAAAATATTCATTTGACCCATTCAAAATACATAGTGCCTAGTAATGCAGGAAAACTAACATACCTGCGTGGGCTAGAATCTTTATAAAAATAAAGTAAATAATTGAATATTCAAGGGATTCGATGGTTTGCCCGGTCTTATTGGTCTTAAAGGGGATATAGGAGATGAAGGTCTTCCTGGCTTACCTGGAATAAAAGGTCTAAGAGGTGATGAAGGATTCCCCGGTTTGCCAGGAGTTGACGGTTCTGTAGGATTGATCGGTAACTCAATGTTTATTATAATTTTGAGATCACTTTTTATTTCTTATAAAAAGGTGATTATGGAGAGCCGGGTGAATCAGCCACACCACCAGAGAAGTTCACTCTTGTAAAAGGACTTCCCGGTCAGTTCAATACACAATTGATTTTAAACTGTATTACAATTATAAGTTCCAATTCTTAAGGTGATAGAGGATTACCCGGAAAACATGGTCATAATGGCCCGATGGGAGATCCAGGTTTAGATGGGTTGCCTGGAATTTTCGGTGACCCTGGAAGGCAAGGATTCCCTGGTATATCTGGTATCCCGGGACCAAAAGGACTGAGCGGTGACTCGGGATATGATGGTTAGACTAATGGTTTAGTTTTGATTTCATTAATTAGTATTTTTTAAAAATAGGAAGAGAAGGACTTCCGGGAATTGTTGGTGAATCGGGATCTGTAGGCTTACCTGGAAGGTCAGGTAAACGGACATCATCTATTGGATATTTTTTCACCAGGTTCATTAAATTCAATATACAATATATAATAAATAATAAGAAAATTATTTGATCTCTCTTTAGACACAGTCAGACAACGAGTCCACCGCAATGTCCGGGCGGGACATCACCCCTTTGGTCGGGTTATTCATTGCTATATATTATGGGAAATGAGAGGTAAATATAATTTTAGTAAAAATGAATTTATTTAATAACAGATTCAAAAATCCATTACAGAGCACACGGACAAGACTTGGGTAGTCCTGGCAGTTGTTTGAGACGTTTCAGTACAATGCCGTATATGTTCTGTAATTTGAATAATGTCTGTCATTTCGCCTCAAGAAATGATTACAGTTATTGGTTAAGTACTCCCGAACCCATGCCTATGACTATGACTCCAATTTATGGCAAAGATATCCAAAGATTCATCAGTAGGTGTAGTGTTTGTGAAACTGAGACACAAGTAATTGCAGTTCACAGCCAGAGTATGAATATTCCTGACTGTCCTAATGGATGGGACGGTCTATGGATTGGATATAGTTTTTTCATGGTTTGTAAAACACTTTTATTTGTTTAAAAATCAAATAAGATATTGAAATAACTTCCAATCTATAGAATACAGATTCCGGGGCTGAAGGTAGTGGTCAGCCTTTATCATCCCCTGGTTCTTGTTTAGAAGATTTCCGACCCAACCCATTTATAGAATGTCAGGGTCACGGAAAGTGCAATTACTACACCACTGCATATAGTTTTTGGTTGGCGACTATCGAACAGACAGATCAGTTCAGAACTCCTGACTCACAGACTCTCAAATCAGGTAATCTTATCTCAAAAGTCAGTCGCTGTCAGGTTTGCATTCGAAGAGCCATACCTTTCCGGCGAAGAAAACAACCAATTTATCAGCCCTCGGCTTAATATTAATTTTGAATTAATACAAATCACTGACTGATTCACTGCCTCTCCAATTGTTAATAATTTCATTTGAAATCAAAGTTTAATTTAATTTTAATTTATTGCTTCAATTTATTACTTGTCATAAAAATCACTCAAATATTGAATGTTTAATAAATGATTAATTGAGTCAACGTTTGTTTAAATCGGTTCCAATTTATAGGTTTTATACCCAAAATATAGTCTAATCTAATATCAAATTAATCTCTAATTTTTAAACACTATTTGTTTGAATTTTTTGCGTTAAAAATATTAAATAAAAATATTATTGTTTTGAATATCGAGGGAACGGTATTACAGAAAGTGCTCTAAAAGATTGTTTCGATTAATTGAGAACAACTAAAAAACAATTTATAATTAAACGATTAATTGAAAACAATTAATCAAATTCTGAGCACAACTCATGTAAAACAAAAGTTAATATTTATTTTAATGAAAAAATGACTTTTAATTAAATTCTTAATTAAAATAAATAAATGATTGCAAACAATAATATCGATTAAAACAATAGATTTAACAAAAAATTTAAGCCGAAGAGATTCCGAGGAGAAAACCGCCGCCAAAACCAGAGGCCAACACAACGTTTTCACGAATAAAGCGCTGCATTTTTGTCAATAAATCAGGAATTTGTTTATCTCTGCGTTTATTGAACTCTCTTTTGGCTAAATCTAAGTCTTGATTCAATCGCTTCCAATCGACTCTTATGTATCCGTTATAGTGAGCCAACTGTCCATTAAATCCATTAAAATTAATTTTCAAAAAATTAGTATAAAATCGATTATTTGCTGAACTCTTAAAAAATATTCAGAAAACCTATAATTCAATCAAAACATATCTTTCCTTAGAAATAGTGGTTAACCTCTCCTCCCGTTCTCTAAATATAAAACAATTATAATAAAAGACGAATCAAAGACTAATCAAAAACCCATTGAAAGGGAGGACTCATTAAACGATAATTAATTTTAAATAATGTTTTAAAAACAAAACTAAAAATATGAGTAATTAATGATTACATTTAAGAGGAGAAAAGTACCGCCGATGGCGGCCGCAGCTGTCTTTCCGAATTTGGCGAAAACAAAGCCAGCCGTCCAACCACTGAGTGCTCCCACTGTTATCTGTTTAGCCGAAGAAGATTTACGTAAATGTTTGTAATAGTTTTGGACATAACTAAACGGATCCTCATTTCCATCCAATTCTTCGAATATATCGTCGCTATTATTGCCTTCAAATCAAAGCAAACATTTTTAGATTGAAATTCAAATCTAATTTAAACGGAAATACTTTTAATGCTTTTAATTGTCATCTCTTTTACTAAATTGATATTCACTTCAAATCAACTTTAAATCAAAATCAAAATCAAAGAAATTTTTTGTAAACAAATAAAATAAATAAAATAATTTCCATAAATAACACATTTATAAACTTTTTTGCATTTAATGTCATTTCAGTTATTGAAAAAACAAATCAAAAGCAGAAATCTAGCAAATATTTATTAGGTGTCCTAGATAATATCTATATGTCTGATATTCATTAAATCTAATTTATAATTCAAAATAATTTAATTATCAAAAGTTTATTAAATTAAATTAAATTAACGTAATATATGTATTGAAGACATTTAATTGAGTTTATAATTGTTGTCAAATAAAAACAAAACATTAGTTGAAATCAAATTAATTTAATTAATCAAAAGTTTTACCAAATTATGAATTCTAAGAGTTATTAAAGTAAATTAAGTCAAATAATGAGCAATACTTACATTCGTCTAATATTGCGGTCGATTTCAATATTAATAGCAATTATTTCGTGGATTTATGTCTTAAAGGCCTCACTATTTGTTTCACAAAAATTTATTCACAAAATTTAAACTTATTTTGATTTCACTGATAATTAATTTGTGGTAAAAATGCAAAAAAGCGAAACAAATAACACATTTAGTGGTCTCTCCAGTTCTGAAAACGCTATTATAAACGAAAAGATCAAAGAATTTCTGAATGATTTGAGTTTAATTCGTGAAGAAATGAATAGATCTGAACACAACTTAACGAATATCTCTAAAACTCACGAAAGAATGCAAAGCGAACCACAAAAACCTTATTATAAACACAAACTCAAAGGTCTCTACAAAACTGCACTCCAGGACACTGAAAGTGAATCCGAAATCATTAGAAAAGCTTTGGATTTGATTCATGACATCAGATCTGTTGTCCGCAGTCGACAACGAAAGACTGGACACGGATTTACTAAAGAAACGGCAATAAGAAGGGGCGCTCTCATGAAAATGCTTCAACAAAATGCATTAACCCTTCCTTTATTTGTGCCCAAAACTAATGAAGACACGACTCCTCCGTAAATGCAAACAAATTTATTGATTTCATTTTGAATCTTATTTTTGTCTGTAATAGTCTTTGCGGAGCCGTTCCCGCAGAAGCTAATTATGTGGCAAAAGTTGGAGATTTAGTGGCAGCTCTGGTTAAGGGACCGGATGGCGATGAGAACTGGATTTTAGCAGAAGTGGTTCACTATAACCATAACTCTAATAAATATGAAATCGATGACATCGATGAGGAACAGAAGGATAGGCATAATTTGAGTCGAAGGCGAGTACTACCGCTTCCATTGATGAGAGCCAATCCCGAGACAGACAGTGAGGCCCTCTTCCCGAAAGAGACTCTAGTGTTGGCGCTCTATCCTCAGACCACTTGTTTCTATAGAGCTATAATACAGGATCCGCCCAAAACAGCTCAGGACGAGTATCAGGTCCTATTTGAAGACTCCAGTTATTCAGACGGCTATTCCCCACCACTTTCTGTTCCCCAAAGATATGTAATCGCGTGTAAAGAGTCCCGAAAAAAATAATCTCTGCTTTCAATTCAAATAAATGTTGTTTTCGTTTATTAAATATTTTTGACTTTTAAGACAATATCAGAGAAATTAATTCAAATAAATTGTGTGGTTTAGTCTCTCCTCCTCTCCCTTTCCAAACAATATTAATCATATTTTATTTGAGAACTCAATTATTATATTTGAGTCGTAGTCTGTCGTCATTAAAATCTTGATTTTGTACGCGTTTTTTAGGGCCGAGAGTTGTGATGAGATCATCGATTGTAAACAATTTATTCTCAAAACAAGGCGTTCCTATAATTCTTTTTCCTCTCAGTTTGAAAGCATAGGGAAGTAGAGCAGGATTTCGAACATAAATACCTCTGCCTTCTGGAGTGAATGCCCGCACAACACATTTAGTGTCCGGTCCTGAAGTGACAGCAACCCAACCAGCAGTCGATAAGACAACATCAGCACAGCTCTCATTCCAATTAATACCTTCCAATTGAATTTCTTTTGGCCTCATTTGTGGCCAGTATTTGATTCTTTCAGAGCCACCGATGGGTACTCCTAAGAGATCAGTTCCTAAATATGTTTGATAGAAACGATTGGCCTCTTCTGTGTAGACCACATGAATGGGCAGATAATGAGATGCGAATACAGTGAACCAAACCTGTTGTCGGGCGTGACTTAAATCAATTCGGGCTAAACCACCGATAAATAGACTTTGAAGAGGTCTGAGTGAAAAAGTTCGTGGAGTAATGATTTCACGAGGAATGGTTCGAAGCAGTTCCTCAGTTGTCAATAGATTTAAGATCTGATCCTTATATATAGTTCCCGGAGTGTCACAGAAAAAGTCACAGTCTTTAAAGAATTTACTTTTTGGATCAAATGGTTGTGGAGATTGAGGTATACGTGCAAAGGGATGACCACTTTGGACAGTAAATGGTACCTGACTTCTATAAGTCATACCAATTCTTGAAGAAAGGGTTGCATAACGACTGTCACCGGTTTTCTTATATAAAGTCGTTTTAAGTCTCCATTCGTTTATGTCATTCCTTTCCATTACTTTAAGTCTATTGACGCGTAACTGTAGTTCCCATCCGGTAGGCTCTCGAACAGGAAATTTAATGAGATTTAGTGTAGTTCCGGGCCATAGAGAAGTAGTGGCTCTACTTATTAGGTCTATGTCTCGGAGTTTACATAAATCCGATTGCATTAAAGCATTAAAAAGTGTAGACTTCCCAACATTAGTGCATCCAATCAAATATATGTCATCCCCTTTGTTTCGATCTCTCATTAATTTAGTGATCAGATTCTCGACACCCCAACCAGTTTTGGCACTAATAAGGCTGACATCTACTACTCGAGCACTTCTGTCGATACCAATTGATTGCAATGACTTCTTAAGCGAAAAGAGAGCCCTTTCCAGATATAACTCATTATCTTTGGGCAAAAGATCCACTTTATTGCCGACAATATATACATTATGGTCACAACCGATCAAATTGATAACACCCGGCCATATACTACAGGGAAAGTCTGTCATATCGACCATAATTACTACCAAACCTTTTTTGTTACGAATCTTAGCGATCAGTTCCGGGTATTCATCGCTCTTAACGTTGACATTGAGGGCAACGTTAAAGTGGGACAGATATTCACATCTCTGACACTTCTCTACTTTTAACTCTTCTTCACTCAAAGTCTTAAATCTTTCCGATGGTATATATCCGGGAATATTAGTAGCCGTACAGTGAAGGCGAGCTCCACAACCACTGCATTCAATTTGAGAGGGCTTTACACTTGAATCAGACGTTCCATAATTCCTATCATATAAATGAATATAATTTGAAAATTAAATAAAAGATAATGAAATGAATACCTTAACCAGAACTGGTCTCTCCAGCCCTCTATCTCTGCCTCGTATTCATCATTCTTAATGTCTTTGAGAGATGCGGCAAAATATTGCATTAAGTGGTGGTGTTTTAGATAGTCTTCATATTCAGTATCGATGTCTCCGCTCTGAAGTCGAGGAGATTTACTGTCTGTTTGTTGCAAAGAGTCGTCCCCTTTAACCAAATTTCGCTTTTCCTTCAGATAAGAGACTAATTCGTAGGGAAACTGAAATACTTTATTATTTGAGTCATTAATTTGTTTATTAATTTGATTTAAATGCAGTTCTTTTGAATTAATATATTTTTGATAGACTTCTGGCCATTGGTTTCGGACTTTTTCGCCGTAATTATCGATAAAAATTCTGAGCGAAACCGGAATTTTTTCATAAAGACTTAGTTCTGACATTTGGTGTCTTTTATTTAATCTGAAGGAAGCCTTTCTCATGAGATGAGTCCAGAATCGGGGCATTTCTCCATCTCCTAAACCCGTCAAAGAGATAGGAAGTGGAAGAAGTCTTCGAGTTTTTTCAATGAGATGTGTTTTACGCCATTCAGTCAGAAGAGGGAACGTCTCGTTTCCCAGAATATCAACGGTTATCGATGTCTTGTATTTACCAGTGTTTGCATCGACTAAACTGATCGGTGACTCAATAATAGGCAAACATTTCTTTTGTTTGTCGATTAAGAAGTCTTTCTTCAGACGCATTATTAGCTTATGTTTGACCACCGATTGACGCGAATATCTTTTCTGAACAAAATTATGGCTCATTTTAGCGCTAGAATTAAGAATTTTGGATCCATTTTGTGATAACAAAAACTCCATCTTTAAAATTAAGGCTTTCCGACGACTTTTGTCACTAATTAGTAATTAAATCAATGTTTAAGTTATAAATAAAAATCAAATTTTAAAATAATTGACAAAAAATTAAAATAAAGTAAAAGTTTTGAATCATATGATCGGTAGATATAACGTCTCCAATGCCTCAAAGCGGACCATATTTTCATTATTTTATAAAACTTTCAAAACTTATTTATCTCCGAATAAAATGTTATTTAATTATAATCTTAAGATATTTTATTAAAATACAAAATTATTATCAATTAATACAAATTACTATCTTTTAATTTAACAATTTTTTACTCCTTATGAATAAACTTTGATATTAATGTTATTTATGACTCGAGTTAATAATATTGATAAAAATTAATTTATCAAGTTCCTTAAACTTTTTTATCAAATTTTTTTAAACGTGAACTTTAATACAAGTGTTTTATACATTTGATATATTGGTTCGAAAAATTATTAATTAATATCTTATTTTCTTTTAAAAAATCAAAATATTTATGAAACGAGAAAATATTAAAAGAGATTACCAAGTTCATATGTTTGTAATCTGTACTAAGCAATATTTGCAGAATCTGCAAAGTTTTAAAAATTAGGTAAACAATTATAGTTAAGTAAACAACATTTATCAGTTTTTAGAAAAACAAAGTATCCATTAGTTTACTGACTGACAAGAGGTTGTTGTGGACAGTTTAGGGTTGACATAAATTGAGGATTAATTGGAACTTAATACAACTAAAATATAAGAATTTTTGATAACAAATTCAATTAATATAAGATTATATTTAATTTAATTAATAATTCATTTTATTCTCAAAACTGATTCTCTAATAAAGTCTTAATTTAATACTCAATTTTATGCCAATTTTGTTATTAAATGAGAAAATAGAGTCAATTTGTCTTCACTTATAATTATAGAGAACTCCGTCTGTAAATCATTGACTTTTTGCCAAATATTAGTTGTATTTAAGAAAGACTTTTATTTGATATTTAATATTGTTTTTTGATATGAATTATCTCTTTATATCACTTTTGATTCGAATTATTCCTAACGATTCACACAATGATTAGATTTCAAATGAAAATTTTGCTAAATTTTCATAAATTAAATTTCATATTTATCCTTGTTGTTTATTTTAGTTTTGTTCCCAAATAGTACCGATAGGTTAGCCTATATTTTATGAGATAATAAAAACAAGACTTTAATTGTATCTGAATTACACTTTTACTTCCAGTTTTGAATAAATTGAAAGACATTTATTAGAGTAACTGTCAGTTAATGTTTAAAATTATTCTCTCATTACTTAACCAAAAATAACATTACTTTCAGTTATAAAATTTTTTTATTATATGTGACAGTGATTTGTTCATTCAGTTTTGATAACTATTTAAGTGTTCAAGGTACTATTTTTATTAAATTTAAATTGGTCAATTGCAAACGTTTTGATCGCATAACGTTTTTATGAAAACAAATGGAAAGGTATTCAAATTTATATTATTGATTGACTATTGATTATTTCCGAATTTCAAATACATTACTTAAAACTTATTTAATGCAATTTTAAAATTGTCAGTAAATCTATTTTTCCTTAAAATTAGTTCAAAGCCTTAAGTCATTAGGATTTGAGTTAACTTTTGAACCAATTCTAGTCAACCATTTATTACTTTAAAATCACTTTAATTTAACTATAATTCAGTGATTTATATGAATTGTTTAAAATAGTTGTAAATTTTAAGGAATTTCGTTAAGGAATGTCACATCAGAACAATTTAATCAGGTATTGACGTATTAATCACGTATTTGAATAACAGTGTTAATTAGCAAGGCAAATTTTAAACTAAATTGTTGTTTAAATCAAAGTATTCATAATTGAGTGTATTTTTTGAGACAACTTTTAAATTCTTTAAAACACTTGAAAAGAAATGGATGTCAAGGCTCTCCCTGTGCTGACTATACCGAAACAACTTTCGCTTTACAGTCAAAGTCAGTCAATCATTTGCTAGCCTTCGAAAAATAGACACTGGTCTGGCAGAGACCCCATAATTTGAAACCAGGAAAATAGTTAAATGGTTTATATAAAAATGGTTTGCAATAGACTACACACATATCGTATTATCAAAAATAACTAAAAATTATAAAATTATTTTCTGAACTAAAATTAAAATTTGGATTAATATTGAGAATAATTTTTAGATTTTCTAAAACATTAGTTTTATTTTAATTTTGAAAATAATGGGAAATCTTCCAGACTTTGTGACGTTATTCAGCTTAAACTGGTTTAGTGTAGAAAATGCAGGAAAAATATGAGTTCAAGTGATTATCCCTCAAATTGATTGATGCAATTGAGTCGCTATCAGATGACGTTAGTCTTAGTGCTGTAGTATTAGTGCTGGCATTTAAACCTATCATATGGTCGACAACACAACACAACATTTAGTGACACTTTGAGTCACTGTTTCTATACTACACTTTCTATTGTTTTTTAATCAAAACGTTTGTCTAATTTTATCTAAAAGTGTATTAAATCGAGTCAACCATTTATTACAAACAATTAACTATCCGTACGATATGTGGATTGCGGCTAAATTGGATCAGTCATCTTATATCGACCAATGCTTTAATGAATTAATTACTGAATGTCGTCTCTCAGGTCAGTCCAAACTCTTGTTTTCATTATATTGAACTGAATTTAATATCAAAATCTTTATTCAGTTATAATTATTTTGAGTCTATTATTATTGAAATTGTTTTCATACAAATTATACGCCTTTTGTGGCAAATACTTCTCAAATACAATATTTTTATTTTTGTTTTTATTATTTGATTTTTAAAAACTAATGTTTGATATGTTTTTCAAATTAAATATTTTTATTTCTTTTGCCTCAAAAATACTTAAATTGAATTTTAAATACAGTTTTCACAGATTTTTATCACTTATCAAAATTCAAATGTTTACTAATTTTAAACTATCCTTAAAATGACTTAATTCAGGCAAAAGCAAAAAAATTAATCTTAATTTTGAAGGAAAGGGTTAACTAAAGAAGTCTTTTGTTCGCAGATGTAATAAATTGAATATATTTTAATCATTTAATTCATTCATTGATTAAATCAAATTTTAGATAAAATTATGTTTTGAGACATTTTATGTGACATTTGTTTTTCAAAAATAAATATAAATCTCATGTGATTTGACGTTATTTGGATGACAACTATTGCCACAAATAACTCGTTTGACAATGAATTAAGATTTTCAATGAAATCAATTAATGAAAATCTCATTCTTTTGCCAAACATTTACAAAGAATAGTATTTTCGATAATTTGATCCATTATTTGATTGACTCAATTTCATCCAAATGTCAGCTCTTTCTAAGATTTAAAATAAATAGATATTAATATTATTTTGATGTTAAGCTCCCGGCGCTCGACTTTCCTATTCAATTCGGAACAAATTGGAGAGACTCACTAAAGATGAGAGAAAAGACATCGTTAGTCGTGTTAAGGAGGGCTGTACTCCTCTTTTTGTTTCGTGCAAAAAAGGAAATGTAGAAATTGTCGATTACCTCATAGAAGAATGTCATTCAGATGTCGAACAAAAAGGTGTTTATGAAGTGCCAGACGACCGATCCATTCATTATGTCACCCCTTTATGGTGTGCATCAGTGGCCGGCAAATTGGCAGTCGTTAAATGTTTGGTCAGACACGGGGCTAATGTCAACAGTGTTTCCGGTCAGACATACAATGTTTTAATTGTAGAATTAGTTCTCAAAAACTATTATATTTCAGACACGGGTAGTACTCCTGTGCGTTCGGCCTGTTTTATGACACATCTCGATATTGTGACTTATTTAGTGGAAAATGGAGCCGACATATTGAAGCCAAACTATAATGGCGGCACATGTCTTATCAATTCTGTTCAAAGTGTACCTCTCTGTGAATTTCTTCTAAAACATGGCGCAGACGTTAACGCTCAGGACATACAATTCAAGACAGCTTTACATTATGCCATTCAAGAACATCGGTTTGAAACAACCAAATTGCTATTAGAGCATGGGGCAGGTATGGCTATCCATTTTCACTCATAGGATAATGTTATGTTAATCAAACACTTCCTCTAAGTTTTATATTTAATGCAATTATACTCCAATCCTGTGATTCCTTTCAATTGATTAAATCCTTTTTGTTATCCTAATATTTTTGAATATATTGCATAAGTAACCAAGGTTAACTTATTAATTCGATACTATGAGTCATATCTAATTCTGTGCCAAAAGTCTTTTCTTGTGTTAATGAAATTCTTGAAACTGATTCAAATTTTTTATTCGTGAGAAAAGTGTTAATAATGTGTTCTTTTAGTCTTTGGTTTCCAATATCTGTCAACTCTTTTAGTAAAACTCAAAGCATTAGAGAATTGAGTCACTCTTTATTTGTTTTAATCAAATGTTTCAATCAATTGATCCGTTTTTCATAAAATATTCTTAAATTTTATTTAACGAAACGATATCTAATATTATTTGTGACAATTAATGACAAAGTATTGTTAGGTGCAGGATCATTTTATATCCTTTTCTTAATTTTGTATTCCTTATAAGATTAGTTTGAGATTTTGCCAAATGTTTAATTCTTTTCATTAGAATCTCTTTACTCAAAATAATTACAGAATTTACAGAAAAACTTCTGCCAATTGAAGCAACAATAGGGGAGGAATGGGTTTTAACAACATTTCATTAATAAAAAAATTCATATTTAGTTAAAAAAGTCTCAATTTTTAAATATATGCAAAATTCTCAAATTTTTGTGTTATTTCGATAATAGTTTGGTTTAATTTTTTTGTTAACAAATATATATGAGAAACACTTGACTTGAGTCGACTGAGATTTTCTGTTTAATGATTCAAATAATTCTGGTCACAGCAATTGAATTTGGGTTCCACTCTATTTGTTGGAATTTATATTATGTTTTATTATTTAAAAAGAGCTCTAAAAAGGTCTTCAAATTTATTTGAAATTCTTTTGTTATATTAATTTTATGAAATTAATCAAACATTTTATGGCACTTCTATTGCAATATATTTTAATTTATAGAATAACTTAGCCATTTATTTGAAAGCATTTGGAATAAACAAAAAAAGCATTTATTTCTTTAAATATAATTTCTTTTTAATATAATTTTAAAATTAAAACAATTTTCAATTTATTATCCATTTATTGACAGATCCACTGATTAAGAGCCGTTACGGCGACGACGCTCTTCAAACGGCATGTCTTAAGGGCGCGACTCAAATATTTGAGTATCTCATCAAAAATATTGAATATTCTCGAAGTCGTATCTCAGAAGCGCACGAACTGATGGGTTCGACATTTTTGGACGAACACTACGATTTACAGGCAGCACTACATAACTGGAGGACAGCACTCAAAATCAGATCTGAAGACCAAACTCTTCTTAAGCCAAATAATGTTTTGCCAAAACCCGCGTATTTGAATGCATTTGAATTTCAGTCAATTGAAGAATTGGAAAACCTATCCATGGATTTGGATTCTATGAGAATTCAGTCACTCATTATTTGTGAACGTATTTTAGGTCCACTTCATAAGGACGTCATCTTTAGACTCATGTTTAGAGGTGTTTAATATTCAAATTAATTGTTATTTAACACTAATTTCACACATTTAGGGGCCGCATATGCGGACGGACTTCAGTATCAGCGATGCGTAAGTTTTGTGGTGTTTTCATAACTATTTCAATAAATGATTTCATTGTTAATCAGATCGATCTCTGGAGCTATGCTTTGGATCTTAGAATACAAAAGGATAGCCTTTTGCACAATGAAACATGTTTTGCAGCTCAAGCACTGGTATTTTTGCACATCAATTGGTGACCAATAATTCAATACATTTATTGTAATTTTCTGTCTTTAAGGTTCGACTATATCTCGATTTACACGAAAAGTATTCAAACGGTGTTTTACGCGAAGAATTAAAATTTGAAGACGTCTTCCGAACAGTTAAGCTTCTGATCGAACAGTTCCCGAGTGCTATGAAACTATTGAAAGTTCGTCCCGTATTCAAGAGACAACAGGACAACTTCGATAAGATTCTTAGGGTTCGCTTATTAATCACTTCAAATCATTATTCGATTAATTGATTTAATGTTTTGATCATTGATTAGGTATTGACTCATATTTTTTATGTATTGAATGTCATCCATAAAACACAAAAACAAACCGAAGAAACAAAATATCTAATAAATAGCATAAATGGGATGAATGTTCGAAATTCATTCGGCGATTCATTACTACATTTAGTGGTTTCCAAAACAAATACAATGAAATCCAATACATTCATTGAAGACCCGCATACAGTCATATTTCCTGACTCAAGGGTTTGTCACCTGTTATTAGAGTGTGATTTTGACGTCGATTCAGTTAATAACAACGGGTCTACACCTTTACACATAGCATGTTCTCGGAATAACTTTAACGCCGAAGTAGTTAATCATTTGTTACAATTCGGTGCTCATATCGATAGGCGTAATGCAAGTGGTAGTCAACCCCATAAACAACTCGCTTCCATTTCTGAATCAAATATCAATTGTTTGAAATTCATTTCACTAAAATGTTTGGCCGCTCGTAAGATAGCTGACCAACAAATACCATATATCGGACAAATACCCATCTCTTTAGAGGCGTTTATTAGAATTCATTAATCAATTTCGAAGATTTGCTCAAAATTTGATCCAATCTTCCGCTTAATTATACTAAAAATGCAAAACTATATTATTCTAAGTATTAATTTTTTGTTTTAAATATATTTCAATTGATTTATTTGATTCAATTCTTTTCATAGAATCCTATTTTATTAATTCATTAATTATTCTCTATTTTTAAACTCCATTTTATTTGTAAAAATCATTTATTTCTTCAAAACTTTTATATTCAAACATTAAAAAAAATTTTAATTTACTCTTTAATTATATATTTGTGATAATAATTATTATTGTATTTTAGTATTAGATCTGATTATCCGATGAATAAAAAGTAAAATATATTTTTGAACCAAAAACTCAAACCAAATGACGAATATTTGAAAATAATTTTTAGAATATCTGTCAGAAACTGATAAAAACTCTTTGGTTTTAACTTTAAAAGAATCCAAAAGTTTACTAAATTTGGATTAAAATGAATTGATAAATGATCATGATCAACATTTGAGAACCACTAGCTTTCTAGTATCTGTTTTATCTAATTAATCATGATAAATTTATGATAAATTCATGATTAAGAATATAAATTTATGATATTTTTGTAGAATAAAAGGGATATATTGTTAGAACTGATTGACATTTAAATCAGATATTATTATAATCTAAAAATTTAGACAAAATTCGTTCAAAAGTTATATATTTTTTGCTTAAATTGTAATCAATTGAAGTGAAGTTCGCCTCAATTCTTATGCTTTCGTCACAAGTTTGAGCAAACAATCTGTTAGTATGTCCTCTGTCTGTATGGAGTGAGCCCTAAGCCGTACAGTCGAGCCTCGAATTGAGTGTATGTATGGGTGAGTGCAGTAAATCTTGACTCTCAGTCACTCTCATTGACTCTCATTTGTGACTCATTTTTTCATAACATCTGCAATAAGTGGGACAACAATTCAAACATAAATAATGGGTAAGTCTTTAAATCAATTCAAACGATCACTAATTCAATTGATACCGACTTTAACCAGAATCTAATTTTTGATATTCATTTTGAATTACTTTGAATATAATCGACAAAAAAAATTATTTAACAAATGATTAAATATTTTGCTATTAATGGCCGCTATGTTTACCAAAACATTTAATACTTTCTTTAAGTGTTTACTTAATTATGTATTCAATAAATTAATGAAATTATTTATGCAATTAATTAATAGTAATATTATTTTATTGTCAATACTCTGACCCATAATTGCATTATTGTTATGAAGACATTTCACATAAGAAAATGTCTCTTCATTTAAGACGATATTAAGTCTAAAAATAGTTGAGTAGTGAATATAGTATTCAATTTAGTTATACATTAATTGACTAAAATATATGTCATTCAATCGATTCGTCACTCAATTAATCTATTATTTCATTTGGAAATCAGTTATCAAATATTTTTATTTGCTTTTCACTCAAATGTTTATTTGAATATTTGTTTCAAACAAAAAATAGTTTCCGTTTTTATCCATTTCCGGATTTGTCTCAAATTATATGTTTTGAATATAAATCGAGTCATTAATTAATTCTTAAATTAAAAAAATTGTCACAAATTATTGCATAACTTTGATGTCAGGCCTTAAAAATGATAGCAAAGAATCAAATAAATTATATGACAATTGACTATCAGTTCCTTTTTAGTGGATAGAAATAAGAATTGAATTGAAGATATGATCATGATACTTCTACATTGATATAAACATAAACCAGAACATTTAAGATGGCATTTGATCTCTATTTTATTCAAGAATTTAATATCGATTTTTGTTAAATTTATTTGTTTATAAACCAAACTAACCATAAATCAAATAATGGAGTGCAGGCATTACTGGTAGTCTCTGAGCCAAACTCTTAACTCATTCTTTACTTATTATAAAATTCCCATAAAAATGATTTACACAAAAATCTATTATTTGTAAAACATTTTTAATCAATTATTTGTAAAAACGAAAGTCTATTTCAATAGTTGTACTGAAGTTAGTAATAGTTAAAAATATTCCAACAAAATCAACAGTACAGTCAACGATGGATGTTATGAGCAGACCTGGGACCAATGATTTAGTTCATAAGATACATTAGTTCATATGAATGATATAATTTTATATGTGTTTCATTGGTTAGGGTTTAAAATTTAGTTCATAAGATACACGAGTTCATAAGATACATGAGTTCATAAGAAACATAGTTCATAACATCCATCGTTGACTGTAATTAGCTCTTGGCTCTAATAAAATGTAGAAATGTTTTAATAATTGTTAAATAATTTGGTGAGTTTTTTGTCGGTTTTAATGGTTTGTCACAATTTTTGTTAATAGATTGTGACTTAACTTTTAAAATAAATTATTAAAAATGATTGAATATAAATAAATATTAACATTCACTCATTGACTCCTACACCAAATTCCTTGTTTAGTTAATATGTCTGACACTAAT
>JAQGBR010000166.1:0-17012 GCA_034698525.1 Achipteria nitens | reverse complement strand
ATTTTGTTTATAATTTAATTTTATTATCTTATTATAGGAAATGAGAAGAGTTACAGACAATTCTAATTCAAATACCAATGGATTCAAAAAAAGAGATGAAAAAAGTAAAACTCTCGTCGAATATGTTTACCACTCGAGAAATACAATCATTTGGAATGTTATCGATTATGTATACAAATAAGAAATTTATTATTCAATTCAAACAATTTATTCGTTTTTATTATTCAGGACTATCGGTTCAGAGATGGTTCACCTTATAAACCACCAAAAACTACACATGTGATGGCTGTGCCAATCATTCAATCGGATGATAGCATATTAGGTTATCTATTATTGATTTAAATTAAAAATATATATTTAATTAATTTAGTCTTTAATCAAATAGGAGTACTAGAGTTATATAAAACTAAAGGCTCGGATGCGTTCATAGAAGAGGATGAAGAGGTATTGAAGAAAATTTATAATTAATTACTGTTTTGATTAGTTTTGAGTTTTAAAAATTGTTATGAACTGAAAGAGTACTCAAAAAAGTAGACTCAGAGGAAATCATAAAAAAAGTTTACCTCAAACTTTGATTATTAATATGTTTTGAAAATTCAAGAATAAAATTTGACTCTTTTTTATTGACTCTTTTCTTACAGATAGTCCAAAGCTATTTAGTTTGGGGCGGAATAGCTCTACATTACGCTGAGGTAATAATAGTAGAAATAAATTCAAATCAATTAATTCAAACAAATCAATCTCAAGGTTAGGTTTTACGGAAAAAATTGTTTGAATTATTCATGAAATTTCTTATTCATTTCACTTTTGAATAACATTTTCATTAAACTTTTTTTATTCAATTTTTTCAAAAAGTTATTCTCAAACCATTCGCGTCAAAGAAAATTGAATACATTTTTGTTGACTGTCGTTAAGTAAGTCTTGAGAACTATTTTTTTAAAAATAATATTTTGTTGTAATTATCAACTTTTTTAATGTAATAAAATTAATTGTTTAAATATTCTTGGCACACACACACACACACCTGAATCACGTTTCAATTTCTTTTTCAGATCTATTTTTCAAGACATGATTAGTATGGATACAGTTATCGCTAAAATTATGGTTAGTTTTAAATTGAAGTAAGATTTGAATAGTTTGTAGAAGAAGTTGAACTAAGATTAGATAATTGTGTGAATTCTTCAAATTTTTGACTTAAGTGTCAACTCATGTCTTACATTATGTGAAATATTTCTAAAGACTATTAAGAGAGACAATGAATAATTTGGAAATTTAAGTCAAAATCCGAATAAACTTTTAATATTTATTCAAATTTAAAATTAAAAAAATAGAGAATTTATTTGAATCGATATTTGTTTAGTTTTATATTGAGTTTACTTTAAAAATAATGTTTTTTGTGGTTATGATTAGGAGTACGCAAAAAAGTTGGTGAATGCGGACAGAACTTCACTATTTCTCGTCGATTCTAATGACAATCAACTCTATGCACACATTTTCGAAGTTAACGAAAATAAGGTATCGATCAGTGATTTATTTTTTTTTATAAATGAGAGCACAGAATATGAAATGAGATTTAGTGTTCAATTGTATTGATTTAATGTTGAAAAGAGAGAAAACGGCGCACAAATGTGTTGCTGTTATTGAACTCCATTCTGAGCTAATTGTCTACAAAATTATTCGGGATTTAGAGTTTAATATATTATTAGTGCAACATATGGTGTGCTCGTTTCTGATGTTCTTAAATTTTAATGGAATCATCTTTTTCTTAATGTCATTCAAACGATAATCAGTCGAATGAAAACCAGTCGACGACTTCTTCTAAAAAAGAGATAAGATTTCCGATCGGCACAGGTATTGCCGGTTATGTGGCAAAGACTGGTCAGGCGCTCAACATTCCCGATGCATACGAAGACCGAAGATTTAATAGAAGTATCGATCAGTTGACAGGTTATCGAACCCAAAACCTGTTATGTATGCCTATATTCAGCAAAAATAAGTAATTTATTTAATTTTTTCGTCAAATTTTAATGGAATTACTTATTATCCAAAGAGTGATAGGAGTCGTCCAAATGGTTAACAAATTAAATGGATTTTTCAATAAAGTAGATGAGGAAAACTTTTCAATTTTTGCCACATATTGTGGACTAGCATTAGATCATGCCAGGGTAACTAATTAGTAATCATTCACTTAATGGCATTTAAATTATCAAATCTTATATTTATTGATAGCTCTATGAAAAGATCAGAAGATCAGAACAGAAGAATAAGGTGGCGCTCGAAATACTTTCGTATCACAACACTAGTAATAATGAAGAACTCGAATCCTTAAGAGAACGAATCACCCAATTTAAAGCTCCGGATGTTCTCAAGTATTGAACTTATTTTTAAACTGAGCTCTGAATTGAATTCTATTTAAGGCCATCCTTTTCTCCATACGATTTGACTAATGATCACAAACTGTTGACTACAATCAAAATATTTGAAGCAATTGATGGCATCCCATATATTTCTAATGACGACCTCTTTAGGTTTGAACACTCAATCAGTCAATTTGTTTTGATTAGAGAATAATGAAAATCTATTTGAGCACAGGTTTACTTTGACCGTCAGAAAGAACTACAGACGCGTTCCATACCATAATTGGACGCATGGGTTTAGTGTAGCGCACAGTCTCTACGTCTTTGTTCACAATTCCGATCGGTTCTCATCATTAGAAAAGTTGGCGTTTTTTGTCAGCGGTTTGTGTCATGATCTCGACCACAGAGGAACTACCAATCAGTTTCTTATTCATTCATCTGCACCATTAGCTGCCATTTATACGACTTCCCCTTTAGAACACCATCACTACAATCAAACGGTTAATATATTACAAGTAAGTAATGTTTGAGTCCTTCCAATGATTAGTTGTCTTAATTTGATTTAACATTAATAGCAAAACGGACACAATATTCTCAAGTCATTGTCAGCTCAGGAATACAAAAAAGTTTTGTTACTCATTAAACACTGTATACTCGCCACAGATTTGGCCCTATTTTTTCCAAACAAAGCAAAATTAGAAAAACTTTTAAGCACTGGTACTTTCGATTGGACTAATAGTGAACATAAGTAAACAATAATTGAATTCTTTTTTTAATATGATTTTATATAAATAGCCTTAATTTGTCTAGTACAACTGTACAAGTATATCTTAATTTTTTCAAAATTGTTAAATTTATTTGATCTTGATTAATCTAGAATATTTAGAAAATGATATTATCTCTAATCAATAGAGCATTTGATTCTTAATTTTGTTTTTTAATAAATGTTTAGATTATTATTAGAAGCGGTAGCTATGACTGCAGCTGACCTAAACTCTACAGCTATGCCATGGATGGAGGCCAGAGAACAAGTCCGCAATCTATGTGAAGAATTTTATGCTCAGGGTGATATTGAAAAGCAGCTAGGAAGAAAACCAATTCCACTGATGGACAGGGAAAAAGTACACGAACAGGCAGCCTGTCAGGTGGACTTCCTCACCAATATTTCGATCCCCTGTTTTAAAATGTTGACAGAACTGCTGCCCAACGCAAGGGTTTATTTAAATCATTGCACGTAAATATCAAACAATTTTCATATTTCTATCAAATAATTATATAATTAATTTGAAAATATTTTCAGAACAAATCTGAAGTTATGGGCGGATAGAGTCCAAAAGGATAAGAAACTGAGGGATAAGTTGGACCTAATATCTAAACTCAATGATCCAGCCTTTGATTCGACACAGAATATCGGTTCGGCAAAACCAGTCACAAAGAATAGACTCGAAAGAACCAAATCATTGAAAAACTAATTTTATTATTATTATGTCATTAAATAACTATTTTTATTATTTTAGAAATATTTTTAATCAAATAATTTCATTCAAATTTGATTAGAATTCCTATTTTTTCAATTTTAATAACAATTAATTTAATCAATTGTTTAATAATTTATATAAAAATTATTTAAATATAAACTTAAATAAAATAAAAATTAATTCAAAAAAGGGTTTAAATGTTGTAAAAATCAAATCAGACATAATTTGTGAATGAATTTGTGTTATTCAATGTTGGAATAGATTATGAAACATAAATAACGTTATCAATAATGAGGGGAGAGTTTAGTCATTTATAAACAAATGATAAGTCGTTTAAAATCTGTTATTTTTCTGAAGGGATTGAGTTTTGTTTAATACTTAATGAATGACTCATTAGTTTTGGCGCTTTTGTTGTCTGTTTTTAGGAAATTTGAAACTGTTTTACATTTTTTTAAATCATTTCATATATTTTTCAGACATTTTTCAGACAATTTTCAGACAATTATTTAATTATCTCTTATTTTATTAAGAAATAGTCAGAAATGGCAAAAAAGTCAAAAAAGTCGCCAAAAAAGGTTTCAAAAGTGAATATTGAGGACCAAAACAGCAAAGAGTTCATTGAATTCTACAAAATTGAGTTTAAAACCGAAGAAGAATTGGAAAAAATGCCAAAAGATTTGGTCCGACAATACGAGTGTCGGTCTGAGAGATGGCATTCACTCATTGAAAGTCATATCGAGTTTGAAATCTTTAAAGCATTGAAATTATTCTCTAATTTGGATCTAATGATGGCTATGACTAAAGACAAACTCAAAGAGATTACATCTGATCCACAATTTGATACTAAACACGATTTGCAATACAAGAACCAGTTGTCGAAAATCGAGGACACATCCAAAGAGATGGCAAAACAGTTGGCCTCCGATCGAAAGGCGTTCGACGATATCTACTTTCCCTATAAGGTTACCATTGATTTAATCCTTAAGTCTTTTGTCTTATTTTTGTTTATTTGCAGGAAATGATAGCCTCAGAGAAGAAACTCAAAGAAGAAATGGAAGAAAAAGAGATTAAATGTAAAGGAGATTACAGTTCCGATTCAGATATCGATATCAAAGAAGAATATATCTCTGAAGACGAAGACGAGGGAGTCGTTGACATCAAGTATGAAGACTCAGAGGAAGAAGAGGTCCAAATCAAAGAGGAATATATTTCAGACGAAGAGTCTAATGATTACAAACCCTTTAAAAAAGAGGTGACAGATATCGACGACAAAAGTTTTATCAAAAGAGAAGTCGACTCAAAACCATTGATTAAAACCGAAATCAAGTCTGAAATTAAAAGAGAAATCAAAGAAGAGATCAAAACCGAAGTCAAAAGTGAATACTTTTCCGAAGAGTCCGAGGAATCCGACTAAAAGAGGTCAGAATTTTCTGATTTTCTTAATTCTAATAAACATTTTGTGATTAAAGAAATTAAATATTTTTTTATAACTATTTTTTATAGTTATTCCCATTTATTGCATCCGTTTATGATTTCTCACAACAAATGGTTTTATATTTTTAACTTTTTATTGATTGAAAAATAAAGATATTTTGAATTGAATTTTAAAATTTAATTAAAACATGTTTTCGATTATTTCTCAAAATAGAGTCAAATCTGAAATTCAAATATTTGTACTCAAACTCCAACTCAATATAAATAAGACATTTGAAGATAAGACTACTTCTTATCTGATTGTTATTTGATATTTAGGTTTACAGTAACTAAACTCAAAGTCCTTACAAATACTTTATTTAAATTAAATTCTGAGAATTTCTAAAACTATTGTGGATTAGATTTGAGGCAATAATTTGGTTAATACCCAAAACCGACTCAAATGAAAAATTTTGTTGAAATTAGTATTTATTTAAAGCAAAAATGCAATTATTATATAAGTGTCGGACAAATTAATTTGAGGTCCAGTGGTTTGTCAGTTACAGCAATAGTCAGTGAACATTAAGTAAGTCTCAGTCCGAATGCAAGCAGTCATTGAGAGTGTGTTCCCAATACAAGAGTGCAAATGTGCGGAAAACAAGTGTTAAGTGAAACTGTGGCCAAAACTAATGACTTATTTGGAGTCTGAATAACCGAAATACAAGTTTCGTTTCGATAACAAAGATTGAGCACATCTTCAGAGCACAGAACTTCGTTTTATTTCTTGTGAACATGTCTTAAGTCTAAGTCTTCTCGAGATTCAGATATGATATCAAAATATAGTCAGTGACGGAACCCTTAATCAGACTTTTATTTCTAATTAAAAATATTTATTAAACTATTTTTTAATCTAAAATAATAGCGTTATATAAAAAGATTAGAATTGAAATACAAATTTAAATACTATTTGATCCAAGGAATATGTTTGGGGGCTACTCCCCTAAAATAAAACAGCAATTCCTATATAAAAAATATATAGCGTTCGCTACAAAACTTATTATTGAAAAAAGAGTTTTTTCTATCAAACATAAGAAGTTTTAGGTTTTGTTGTCTTAATGTCAGGCATTCAGTCATCCATTCTTTAGACACAGACAGACAACTGATAGGAATAGCGATCGTTTGCGAAGACTAATACGCATCTGAAGAAAAATAAGCGAAAAATTGTCATTCGTTTGAGTGTAGATCAAAGGCGTTAATATAATGTCTTTGAGTGTCAGAGCCTTTTGCGCCAATCATAGCAACCATTGAATGAATTATATTTGTCTTCAAACAAATTTTAGTCAAAGATTATAAATTCTTGTATTTTGTTATTAGAGACCAAATTTTTAATTCAAATAAAATACCAAAATATTAATTATTTTTGTATTAACTTAAAGTTTTGTATTCTAAGATTCATTACATTCTTTGTCTATTGTTTGGGAATCAAATTAATGGCTCAGATTTCATGAATTCTTTTATGCTTTCCTTAAGCCATTCAAATAAGAATATTCACAAAAATGAAGAAAATTTTTAGCAATTTTGACCTACCAATCTCTCTCTCTCTCTCTCTCTCTCTCTCTCTCTCTCTCTCTCTCCTTTCTTAGTGGAGTCTTAAGAAAAATGATAAATAGTTTAATAGAATTTTATTCGCTTTTAGAAGAATATAAACAGAATTTTTGGTTCCAATCTTTTGGAACAAATGAATGAATGTATGAATAGATTGAAAACATTCTAATACTTAGTATATTAAGGTTTGAATAATTTAAGTCAACTTTTAATTAAAATTCTCACAATATTTAGTGCTATCATTAAGTGAAGAGAACCGTTAGAATCGCTTTTGTGATTCATTTTAATTAAAACTTTTTTCTGGCTTTAATTTCAGTAATATATTGTATGTTAAACAGTGAACTATAGAGGTTTACTAGATTAAAATATATGATGGGAAAATTTCAATTATTAAAAACTAGTGATTCATAACAATCATTATAAACATTGATTATTAGGACTTTTTTTCAAAAATAAATAATACAAAAATATATATATTTTAAAATCTTAAGTCAATTGTTAAACAAAATCAAAAGTAATTCCAGACGAAAGACACCAGAAATCATAGGACTGACATCGAAGAAGGGCTCATGAGATTGCTTTCCGAACGTAGATATTTGTGATACACATTCACAAATACGATTGGAGTGCAATTTCAAAGGAATGGATTGTTTAGTGGACCGAAACTGGAAAAATGTTGAGCAAAGAAAAAATTTAGATAAATCCGAAAATACTTTTTTCTGTTTTTCAATTGCATTCTATTCTCGTTTTGATTTAAAAAAAAGGTTTCATTTATTCAAAAAAGAATTCAATTTTGTTTTGATTTTGTTTTCAATTTATGTTTAATCGTAAAAAAAGAAAAATAAATTTTTAAGACATAATCTGAAAAACATAAAAATAATTTATTTATTATTTAATTATTAAATAAGTCAAAAACTAGATTAAATGTAATCTTAACATGCTACTATCTAACATTAATAATCTCGACATATAATCTAAAATTTAATCTACTTGGCAAAATATCGTTACTATAATGTTGGGTCAATTTATGTGGTATCATCAAGATCAAGTATTACCAAATAATCTTTTTATTTCTTTCTATTATATGTTTGTATCCATAAGTCCTGATCTTAAACTTCTTGTGCTTAAGAAGTAGAGTCTGCGCTAAAATTTGATGAAAAATATATGAATGATATGAGTCTTGACATAAATGGCAACATTTATGCGATCCTTTGGTTGTTGTATTTGGCAGTGAATGTCATAATTTGTATAATAAAATGAACACTAAATTCTTTGCAATCCTTTATATGAGTTCCTATATTTCAGTTATGGTTTCTCATTACCAAAACTCCTAAAAGATTGGCCAACAAATTGAGTTTTATGTGAATTTCAATTACTTTTAATGATTAGGAGAGGCTTTCCTCACAATTTATTGCTGACAAAAACACTGGTTTTATTCCAAACTTTAATTTCGATATAAGTTCTCTATATTTCGATTTAAAGATTTATATCTTTAAACTGTAAAACACATAAATCTTTGGGTAGATTTCAAAAATGTTCCCCAAATTTAAAGATAATTTATCGCTAAAAATGAAATGATTTAAAAGAAATATGAATCACAAGAATGAGAAATGGGTTGTGATTTGTATAACTTTTGGCTCAAAAATAATATAATCGAAACTAATATTGATTTCTATTCTTATGCGGCCATCAATTGTTCCGGTGGTCATCAAAACCATTGGAGTGTATGAATTGTAGTTAACTTTTAGTCATATGCACACATAGCCAGGTGGGGGATCAGAATCCCCCCTGATTCCCAATCCCCTAGGAAATTTTGGGAAAATTGGCCAAAATCCTCCCACTGATTCCCCTGAAATGGCTGAGCTTGGCTATGTGTGGTCATATGTTTTATGAATTTAGTCAATAATATGATAGAAAAGTCAAGTCTATGGAAAAATTATTAATTCAAATTTATTTTGTTCCAACTACATCTATATTTTATTAGTAGTAGTAAGTTATCTCATCTTTCAATTTAATATTCAAAACATAGTTCATATTTGGTATTCTTTTGGTTAAGATATTTTGCAAAAAAATTTATGCCTAAAAAGCATTTCATTTATCATTCATGAAATCCTTAAAACGATTTGAAAAATCAATATTATCTTTCTATTTGAAAATTAATCTTAAATGTCCTTGAATATGTATTTTATTAAAGAATAAAATTCTTCGAGTAATATATCTTCGAATTGAAAAGCCAACCAAGAGTAAATATCACAAATATTGCAACAATTTGCTCGACGACTTTTAGTTATTTAACAAACATTGAACAGAATAAGTGATGAATAAATAGCTTGTTTATTTTCTTGGGTTCAGACTATTGGCTATGAAAATTGAAAGGAATTCTTAAGTCACGTTTTATTTGTGGCTTCAATCTTGACTATAACTATCTTCAATAATAACTATCAAATATTGATCTCAATGTTATGAATTTAAATAGAAAACATGTTTAGCATAATATAATAGGGGTTTCAAAAAGTATTGAGCGTTGGGTATTTTGAATATCTCAAAAACGGCTCAAGATATTTTGAATTTGCAAATAGTATATGAAAGATCATTATTCGAAATATTTTTTATTGAAAAAAATTAAATTGGTCATCATGGTGGGAAATGTTAAAAATTTGACATATGCGAAGGTCTATGATCCAGGTATGAACCCAAGATACGAACAGCTGAAAAATGACTCTAATGATTATTACTACTTTTTAAAACTAGAATGATTATGTTTTAATTTGATATCTAGATGATAAAAATCGATTGAATATGTCTCAAGTTATAGATACTTTAATTTTGATAATTATATGAGGAATGAATGAAATGGATTTGATTTTATTCGAACATTAACTCAATTCTCCTCAAAAACAAATTTTTAATATTTCTTCGAAAGTCATTCCAGACGAGTATATATGAGTACACTTTTTCAAACATTTTTATTATAGTTTTAGTAGTTTTTTAATACTAAAATTCAATAGAAACACGACTAACGCATGCGCACACCAATCAAATAGTTTTTCATGGATCAATCAATTAACGCATGAGCTCTCTCTCACCCCTCTCTTCTCTCCCCCTCTCTCTCCCTCTCTCTTTAAACTCTGTTTTTAGTTTTCTTACGCACATGTATTGACTAAAATTGGTTTAAAATTAAAGTTAAATTAATTTTGAATAATAATTAATTAATTGATTAAATTTAGTGATGTCTACAAATAGTAGTATATTTGAGGGCTTCAAAAGTATTGGGTTTGTGTCCACACATATACCACATATCGTCAGATATATCGACAAATTATCTGAAATCCGAGTCATTACGGCTACGAATAACACTTTTCTGGTGTTTAACAACAAATTAAAACTAATTGAAACCTGTATTCAATGTTTGCTTATATTTATGTATTTCTCATTTATTATTTCTATTTGAAAGGTGTGTCCCATTCGAGTGATATCAATGTTCTGACCAGTGATTCCAAATATGTATACACTTCCTCTCAAAATGAGATCTTTGGCTGGAAATATGGCCACAAATGGGTAACCAATTCATTGATTTAATAGTTTTATCCATAAATTAATTATTTATTTAATTAGAAATCGAAATCATTTGTCGGTTGTTTTCAAACTGTTGAACACATCCTTCCATTTGGTCCGCATTTGATAGCAATAGACTCCGAGAATACTCTTAGGGTTTGGGAGATTAGAACTCAAGAGTTGACTCTAACCCTACCATTCAATGGGGAGTCATTTCGTATGACAGCACTCTTACATCCGTCCACTTATATCAATAAAATACTGATCGGTTCGAGTCAGGGAAGTCTTCAGTTGTGGAATATTCGAACCCAAACCCTTGTATACACTTTTAAAGGTTGGGCCAGTCGTGTGACACAACTAAGTCAAGCGCCGGCTATTGATGTGGTGGCCATTGGTTTGGAGAGTGGATATATTTTGATACATAATCTAAGAATAGACGAAACTTTAATGAAATTTAAACAGGAATTCGGTTCCATTCAAAGCCTGAGCTTTCGAAGTGATGGACAACCCTTTTTAGTCTCTTCCTCTGCTTCCGGACATTTGGCCGTTTGGAACCTCGAAAAGAAAAGACTTGAATCCCAAATGAGACACATCCACAACGGATCTGTTGTTGGCATTACTTTTATTGATAAACAGCCACTTCTTGTGACCAATTCTACCGACAATTCTCTTAAGGTTTGACTCAAAATAAGTATAAATTTAAATATTTTTTAAATGTTATTTTAAGGTCTGGTGTTTTGATATGTCTGATGGAAGCGCTCGTATATTATATCAACGCGAAGGTCATACCAAACCGCCCTCAAAGATCCGTTTTCATGGCGCTAAAGGACAGTATGTTTTGAGTGCTGGACTCGACTCGAGTTTAAGAGCGTTTTCAATATTTTCTGAACGACTGAACCGTAATCTTGGAGTGGCCTCACATAATAGAAAACTTTCAAAAAAGAAAGGCCTCCGCAAAGACACACATAAAATGAAGCCAATCGTTGACTTCACTTCCGGTTATTGTTTTTAAATCATTTTTGTTTTTATTTATATTTTTATTAAATTATTTATTGTTTTAGAAACGACTCGTGAAAAGGAATGGGACGGAATCGCTGCCTGTCATCGGCGCTTGAATTTGGTGAGCACCTGGTCTTTTGACTCTTGCAAAATGGGTGCACACAAACTATTACACAAACGTTTTAACAATCAATACAATGTTGTGGCGCTGGTATTCATTCATTGATTGATTGATTTTAAATAAGAATTCTCTAATTAACATATTTTTGACTATCAGTGCGTTTGTCTGAGTTGTTGCGGCAATTTTGTTACCATTGGTTACAATACCGGACACATCGATCGCTATAACATTCAATCAGGTATTCATAGAGCCACTTACGGCATAAAAGCACACAATGGACCGGTCAGAGGGGTAGCCAGCGATGGACTCAATCAAATGGTTATCAGTGGTGGAAATGACTCTAAACTAAAATTCTGGCGCTTTAATGGCAAACAATTGCTGACAACTCTAACACTAAACTCACCGATCAGTCAATTAGTTCTTCACAACGAAAGGTTTTTTTGATAATTACAATATTTTTTAAAATTAAATTCTGTTTGAATTCCAGTTCATTGATATCCGTTTCTTTGGATAACTTCTTCGTGAATATAGTCGACGGCGAAACTCGTCGAGTGATTCGAGTTTTCGGTCCCCACGGAAATCGTGTAACAGATATGGCTTTTAATAGCGAGTGTCGATGGCTTATCACTTCTTCCATGGACTCAATTATTCGTGTGTGGGATCTGCCGCTGGGGTTAATGGTTGACGCTTTTCGTGTAAATAATCCGTGCGTTAGTCTCAGCCTCTGCCCGACCGGACAGTTCTTAGCCACTGCTCATTGCGACGATTTAGGCATTTATTTGTGGGCCAATATTTCGTTATATTCTGCTCTTTCATTGAGACCTTTACCTCAAGATTTCGAACCGATTTCACTCTCAATGCCTGTCATTCGTAGCGATGAAGAAGAGGAGGAGGAGGAGGGGGAGGGGGACGGAGAGGTTAATGATTCGAATGTCGATATCGAAAAAGATGTAAACGAAGAGATGGACACTCAAACTGTTATTTATAAATCTCCAGAACAGTTGGCCGAAGATTTAATCACTCTTTCGATTACTCCGGACTCGAAGTGGAAAAATCTCTTGAATTTAGATTTAATTAAAGTAAGTCTTAATTACAAACAAATGAGTCATAAATTACTATTAAAATAATTTTACAGAAACGGAATAAACCAAAAGAAGTGATTCAAAGATCACAAAACGCGCCCTTCTTTTTGCCGACTGTGGCCGGAATTGAGCCAAAGTTCTTAATTGAAGACAATAAGAAAAGTGGTGACAATCCTATAGATTCTCGTATTATTCAAAAACTACAACCGATTTCATCATTTGGTCAACAATTAATTTCATGCAATAATGAGTCCAACTTTGAACCCCTTTTGGAGAGCCTTAAATCTATGGGTCAGTCAGCTATCGATGTCGAGTTACGTTCACTTTCAGCTCAAGTAAATGGTTCTCCAATTTTATTAATATATTTTTTGGAGTTAATTGAAAAGGCATTCAATACTAATCGTGACTTTGAATTAATTCAATCATATTTTGGTTTATTTCTCAAAATACATATCGAAGACATCATATCTAATGAAGAACTTAAGACCAGATGCCATCGTTTAACTCAATTGAGTGACAACTTATGGAATAGACTATCCGAACAGTTTAATAAGTCTTTGTGTTTAACCAATTATCTCAGAAGTGCTGTTCTTTAGGAGTAATGGATTTTTATTATTAGATAAAGAGTAAACTTTCCATAAATAGTTTAAATCTAATGTTTTTTAACAATAAATTTTCGCCAAATTTTGGTTCAAAAATAGCTTTTTATTAGCGATTCCGGTAGAGATCCCAAAGGGATTTCCCGGAATCGCTTCAAATTTGAATGAACCAGCGATGACCAAACAGATAGCCTACAAAAATATATTCCCCTTTTTCCCTCTCTCGTCCACTGCCCTCCCTTTTCTTTTTCTACTCCTCTTTTATTCCCCTTTACTTTCCTATCCTATCCTATTGTCATATTTCTGTTTCTTCTATTGTTTTGGTTGACATCTTTTTATTTTTAATTAAAAAGAGTCCTCACTTTTTTGTTTTACCTGAGATTCGAACCCACGTCTCTCTGTTGAATAAGTGGCACATTTCTAACCACTCGGCCATCGCGTCTCTTATATTATTGATTGTTTAAAACTTATACCAAAGGATATAATTTTAGAAAAATATAAGTTTTAATTAATGTGGAGTTAGTATTGAAGGACTGTCTGCGCACAGGTTAGCACACATTAACACACTTTGAATTAATTAAATATAATATTAAATAAGTTTATTTTGAAATCCATATCTATTTATAATACATTTAATTATTGTTTATCTGTTGTCTGTTTTGACATTTGATTGAAAACGAAACCAAATTTACAAACAAATGATTTGCGACACAAATGATAGAACAGAACAGAACTGACAGTTATTTAAAGAGAGGTCATCGCCGGTGGTCTCGCGTATGCTTTAGGGATAAAACCATATTTTCTGAGTTTAGGAGCAAAAGCCCAGAGCCAGCCATCAACGTTCTGTGCATTTAGATCTGCATAAATCCAGTCTCCTCTTCGGACGGAGAGGTCGTCAGAAGCCTGTGCTTTATAATCATAGAGCATAACTAATTCTGTTCCATGAAATCTCATGTCTTCTGCCGGTGCTGTCGATCCGTTAATAACTGTGGTATTATTGGCAGCATTTGTATTGGTTGTCGTCGAAGAGTTGGTCTCAACATTTGTGTGTCCTTTAAATCAAATTAAATTTTATTAATTAAAAGTCTATTCAATCGAATATTTGGTTAATATTTAAATAATTAGTCAAACAATCGATTAATTCATTTCTATTAAGAATTAAAATATTTTTTGATAGAAAACACAAAATAGAAGTCATTATTAAAGAATAAAAAGTATGCAAACCCTGAAACATGTCTGCGAGACAGACAAACCCTTTTGGAATGAAGCCTTCCTGACCATCGGAACGGACAATCCAATACCAATCGGGGTCGTCTTTGTTTAAAACAGTGACAAACTCTCCTCTTTCGACAGAGACGTCGTTCTCATCCCTAGCAATGAATGTGTAGAGCACTAAATAACGTCCGGCCGGGTCTTTGAAAAAGGGATGGACATCAGCACTGGTAGTTGACTGTAAATAATCAACTTCTGACTGATTAGTAGTTCCTTTAGAACTGGACAATTGGTCGACAGGAGTTCCAAACTCATAATCTTGATTTCTGGGCAACTTTTTAGGCTTAACATTGAGTGTTAGTGCAGCCAAATGGCTGTCTATCGGCGCGCAATACGAGTGCGGAATAAAGCCTTCATTATTATGATTGTCAGCACTAATCACATAAACCCAATCGTTTTCCTGATATAACACATTCACAATCTGTCCTCTTTTGACCTGTAGTTCATCGTCAACACAGGGTTGGAAGTCATGCAACACAACCATTTTAGAGTCAGGTGACAATCCGTGCTCTTTTTCGATACCAACTCTGACTAATGTCTCGATCGAAGCACTGCCTGTTATTCTTCCAATGCTCGGAGCACTCGATATCTTATCATTTTCTGGAAATTCAATCGAAAACTCTAATCAAAAAAGTGCTTAAATTCTAATAAAAAACTATTGACTTTAAAAGAGTAAACAAAGAAAACTCATTAAATATATTTATGAAAAACTAAGTGTCAAATGAATACTAGAGTTAGGGAACAAACCTTTTTTCTTTTTGCCTCTTCTTATTCGAACCGGACATAAGAACGCCATAACTTCTGGGAATAAAAAGCGTTTACGTGTTGACTAAACTGATGAAACCATTGCTCATAGACTTCAAAATAATCTCTTTGTAGTCATCGTTGGCATCCCTGCCCTCACGAAAAACAACTGCAGAGCAACACTACATAAGACTTGTTACTTGAGAGCAACACCTGAACACTTAGCCTACCTGCGCTTCTGCACTGGTCTTTAACCAAACAGACATAGGAGGGAACAGGTATTGTAAGTAAGAGGCTCTCTAAAAGCACCTCATTTAATGTTAGGATCAGTTACACCAGTTATGATCAGTTCTGACTCAAGTGTCGGATAGGGAGTCGACTCTTAGGTAACGTCTTTCAAAAAACTGTAAACCAAAGGGACTAAAAAATCTTTGCTTACGTTTGGAAGCGCTTAAAAGAATTTGTTAATAAACTGATTTCCACTCATAACTGACGGCACATACAACTAGGTTTGGTATCAAATGATAAATTCAGAGCACAGGACTCATTCAAAATCCAGTATTCATTAATAAAACCTGATTTCAAGAAAATGATTCAAAGAGTGCTTTAAAAAGCATTTCAGACACTCTTATAGAAGAGGACCGAAAATCTAATGCGATTTACGTTAAGATAATAATTCAATTGAAGATTAACTCAAATTCTGGCAAAAATGAAATAAAAATCAAATAAAGAGATGACTTAAAGTAATGATTAACTAACAAATTCTTTCTCATAGAGAAAAAAGATATGAAAATCTTGATTTTCACACAAATTTAGGGGAAATATATTTTTTCTCTCAAATGAATGCCAGAAAATTATGAAAAAACGAGAAGTGGTTTATCAACTCATTAAACAAAAGTTCAGAATTTAGGATAAAATCTGAGCAAAAGCCTAATCACGAAAACCAGAAATAAGAATCAAAATAAATACTAATCACAAAACGAGAGATATTTTATATTACTATTAAATAATTAAAACCTTTTAATTCATTAAAAAAATAAAATTTTCTCTTAAAATCTCAATTAAGAGATAAAACGATATTTTCTTTCAGTTAAAAACGAAATTTTTTATAAACTCTTAGACTTATCACTGCTTTTGAATAAATTAATTATAAATCCAATTAATTCACTTTCTTTTAAATAAATTACTAATAAATTAAATAAAAGACAGACTAAACCTAATATAATATAAATTAAAATACGAATCAATGATGTATTGCAACACAAGTAAGGCTTCGAAGAGAATAAATAACTAAACCAGTTTAAAATCAATTTTGTTTTGTGACAAACCTTTGATGAATAGAGAACAACAAAAGTCGCCAAAAATGATAGAATTACTGGATATCGAGGAATTCCTTCTTTTAATGGAATGTCTGCTTTAGAGTTCGCGTAATAATTATGGATGAAATTTAAGCTTAAAATTTAAGTAAAAATTAATTATTAATTGAAATTAATTTAAAAACTTTTAGGACTAACAGTTAAGGACTAATAGATAATCAAATTTTAAAAATGAATACCTGATAGCAATTCTAGCGGTCATATTAAGACAGTTAGCCATAATAAAACCCTTACATCCGAACCATTTTGTCAGCGCATAGGAACTGACCAAAAATATCAAAGAAATGTTAACCATTTTCTTATTGAAGGCATCGATTTGTTTGCTATTCATTGACGCGAATGTAAAGCATTCGGTGATACCATTGATGGCTATAAAGAAGATATAAAAGGAGTGCCACTGCAACAGAACTG
>JAQGBR010000165.1:0-17042 GCA_034698525.1 Achipteria nitens | reverse complement strand
CGACGACAAGAAACCTGTGGTCGTCAACACAGTTGCCATTAGTCCAGATCTCAAATATATAATTGCCTGCACTTCCATTAATTGCATTCTAATTTGGCTCAAGACTTAAAACACTTTTAACCAAATATTCAGTGTTTAACAGTTCCTAAACAATGAGAGTTGGCTTTAATTTAACAAATTTTTAATACATTTATTGTAAATAAGTTTTCATTTATTTCATAAGATTTTTCATAAATATTTTGACGACAAATAAATCATTTGATATTATAATAACTTTCACTCAAATAATGTAATAATTTATTACAAATAAATAATTTTGTTTTTTAATATAGTTTTTAAGTAAATAAAAATTAAGAATTTTTCCAATTAATGTGTAGTTAATGTATATGTGTTAGGGTTTAGGGGCTAAAGAGGTAGTGTCTGATTGCAACTGATTTTAAGAATATTTCATTTTATTTAAACTGTTTTCCCAATAATTTAAATGCTTTTGATTTGAATGAATTGAACTAAAGTTATCAAAAAAGAGATTGAAATTAGAGAGCATTTGATTGGATAATAGATTATTAAAATAGTCTAATGTTTACAAACATTGAGTTTAAATGAGTTGAAAACCAGCTGAGAGTTATTGACTCCTCCCTCACAACTCAGGACTTTTAAATAGAGACGAATCGTATGGCAAACGACGCGTATTATTATTATTAGTTTTATGCCAAATATTACAACACTTTTTGAGTCTATACTGAGTTCACATTGAGTTAAATACTGCTCTATTGGTGAGACACAGATATTTTGGTTCTTCAGATCATAAGACTCTCTTAATTTGATGTGATTTTTGTTAATTAATGTTAGAATAAATTGTATGATAATTGTGTTGATAGTGACCACAAATAATTGAATGGTGTGTTGAGTGCGTTGTTGTGGTTGTTGTCAAGGGCTCAGTCACTAAAATTGAGGCAAACTCTCTATATTTGCAATAATAGCATAACAGCCATACTCTGACTCTAACTCTAACTCTAAACCAAAGCTCATATCATATGAAACTTGACGTCAGCTGCGAATGACTGAACATTAATACCACTTATTGTAAACACTTTACTATTAATTATCACTTTATTGTGTCGTTCACTACAACCGATCGTTAGTCAACTGATTGGAGTGACTATTGTTAGCCATAATGTCTTCTCCTTCTGCTGGAAAGCGTCGTATGGATACCGATGTCCTTAAATTGTAAGTCTTTATCATTAAAATATTTTTGGTTGTAATCAACGCATTGAAAGTCAAGACAAATACAGCCTTGACTTCAATCAGACTTTTAATTAAGTCTTTAATAATTTGACTAAAAATACGATTCGTTTCATATATTTATTTAAATTGAAATCTATTTAACAAATGTTTTGATTCATTGTTCGCACGATTTTATCATTACATCAGAATTGAGTCCAAACATGAGGTGACGATTTTGGGAGGACTTAACGAGTTTTGTGTCAAATTTTATGGACCAAAAGGAAGTCAGTCTTCAATTTATTTCTATTGATTTGATTTAATTTCAATTTATAATCCATTTTCATATTAATTGTTTGTTTGTTTGAATCCTTACCCAAACAATAGCCTCATATGAGGGCGGAGTCTGGAAAGTGAGAGTAGATTTGCCCGAAAAATATCCGTTTAAGTCGCCGTCCATTGGTTTCATGAATAAGATATATCACCCGAATATCGATGAAGTGTAAGTCCTTTTATAGTTATTGTCTGAAAGTTATTCAATGAAATGTTGGCATTCAGTTCAGGGACGGTATGTCTTGATGTGATAAACCAGGCGTGGACTGCACTCTACGATCTTTCCAATATATTTGAATCATTTTTACCTCAATTACTCACTTATCCCAATCCCATCGACCCATTGAATGGCGACGCGGCGGCCATGTATTTGCATAAACCTGAAGAATATAAACGTAAAGTACAGGGTATGTGACCTCTTGTTTACACTCAATATTTCATAATTAATTGATTGTTAACTTTTGTGAGTATAGAATACGTTAAAAAATATGCGACAGAAGATGCGCTCAGAGGAGAAGAAGACGAGTCGGACAGCAGTGAGAGCACAATGAGTGACTTCTCTGATGACGAGACAAAGGATATGGAGCTCTAACATTAGGCCAATTGACTCGTGAGTCATCTCTTGTCACCCACTTTGATGTTATGGCAATTATTGGTTATCTATCGCTCGTTTGGCTTTAGTTTTATTGGATTCAATACAGTTTACGAACGACTGTCCGAAAAGCAGATCAAAACATTATTTTTAACGAATGATTGCATTGTTTTTGTTTTCATTAAGTTTTTGAAACAGTTTTCATCAAAATATTCATTAATTAATAATAAGAAAAAGCATTCATTTTGTAAATTATCTTAAAATATATCATTTTATCGCAAAAAAACAAAACAAAACTTAAAAACAAAAATTTATATTTTATTTAAACAAAAAACAGAAACAAATTTTGGGGCTTTTTTCCAATTTTATTTTAAAATGGCTTTCCTTTTAGGTGTTATTTCAATAGACATTAACATAAATTTAATTAATTATTACTTTTAATAGAAATATAAATATAATTACAATTAATGCCAATTATGCCAATACTTACTATTTTATGATTTTTATTGTGTTTACGTTATGTTTAGTTTAACTTTAAAGTAATAATTCACTGTTTATTCAAAACAAAATATTATAATCGAAATTATTGTGCATTACTTCAGACAAAATATACGTTTAATTCAAATATTTAACAAAAAGATTGTATTTAATGAAATTTTAATGAAAAAAGTTCTAATCTTAAGCCCCACTAAAATAGCAAACATTGAATAAAATTCATCGTTTGATGAGTTATTTTATGATTAAAAAATCTTTTATCACTAGTTTTTAACATTTTTTTCGTTCATTTATTCAATAATTTTGTTGAATCATTGATTATATTAAGAAAAACTAATTATAAACGAAAATATATTTATTAGAAATGATATTTAAATTGATTATAATTTTCATTAAAAGTTTTTTGATTTATTCAATTGATTATAAAAAATGAAATAATTTTTTGATAATTCCTTTCGTTTATTGATTGTTGAAAATTGGAACCTAATGTTCAAAAACCCAGAGCATAGCTTGCTTACCTAAAAGTAAGTTCTTCTTCAAAATAATCAAGGTGTTTAATTTAGTTCTCTAACATACGGTTGCTTTTCTGGAGCTAAACAAGAGTTGACTACTTTATAGTCTGAATTGTCATTAAAAGCCTTAATTTTGAAGCTAAAAATTGCTAAATCAGATAATCTTGCTTTTATTTCAAAATTTTAATTGACCTAATCTTGCATCTAATCTCGTGTGAATGAGATCTAATCTATGTTTTGATTAAATGTTAGTAAAATGAAGCTAGAGCACATTTGGAGAGCACACTCTCCTAACTATAATCAGTAAAAAAATTATTAATAAATATTCGATTCAAATGATTTGGGGGTTACTCTCATTAACACTCTCTTAAAGTTGAGAAAAAATTCACCAAAAGTGGAGATAAATTAGGAAAATCACTATTTTATTGAATCAAAATGTGATAACATTTTCATACATTTTCATTGGGTATCAAACAAAAGAGTTTAAAAGTTTATTTTAGTTTAATTATTAATTAATAAAGTGGTGAAAGTGATTCACAATAATGTTATAAACATTAAATACAGTTTAGTTTAAAGGCACACAACTTGAAAAGGTTTAATGCTTTTAAATCAAAAATAAGCATTAATTTACGAATTATACAAGGTAAAATCTTAAGTTTTGTACCTATACAAGTAAATTATGTAAATTATGTGGAGTTCAATCTGTTTCTGCTCTCCTATTCGTTAAAGAAAAGGACTGAAATTATTTGTTGTAATAACTGTTTTATCGCTCATCTATTTTAAAATTAGTGCCTTATTTTGAAATAATCACAAATTTAATGAAACAATGAGTCCAATGACTGTTTGCAATACAAGTCTAATAAGAGTAAAATTAATCAAATAATGATTTTAATGGTTTATCTCAAGAATTCAATAACTCATAACAACTACAGTCTAAACGATAGAACTAATGATGAGATTTATGTCGAACTTGTGTTAAATAATCAATATTTTAGATAATAAGGCGGTCAATTGCACTTGTTGCAATTATTCTGTAAAAAGTATATTAGAGTATTTCTTCAAAAATTTGGATTTTTTGATATTTTTCAAATAAATATATTTTATAATAGATATCAATTAAACGCTGAAAAACATCAAAAATTCCTTATTTTTTGGAAATTATGTAAACTTCCATTATTTTAAAAGGCTATAACTTTTTAATTAATAATCCGATTTTGATAATTCTTTTTTTATATTAAACAGTTTATTCTCTATAAATTTGTCCTTGGAACCATCACTCTACCAACTCTAGTTTGACCTGTGACCTAGAAGTCTGCAAAGGTTCCCAAGTCTACTATATCAGCTGGTCAAAATTTACTGATCTGATAATTAAAAAAAAATCGCGGATATAATACTTTAATATACTTTTTACAGAATTAAATTATCTCTTATAGTCTGGGAGATATTCAAAAAATAAATGCGACAAGTGCAATTGACCGCCTTATTACATATATATGAATTATTGTGACAAACTTTCTTTAATTTTCCATCAAGTTTTAATTTATATCTCTGTCCCGATCACAAATACAGAGTAATTGTATTTACCAAGTTCAACTGTAGCCAAGCCAGTCCCCAAACCACGAGATATTTGTAACTGTTGGTCACTTCTAATTGAACCCAGTCCATTATATTTGCCGAAACAGGTATGCATATCATTATAAATATGTTGGGGCACTTTATTATCAATAGTCCATTTCTCTATAGATTTATATTTGTTAATACAATCCTGAAGTTCAATATCCAGGTTCTGATGATTATTAGTGGATCTAATGTAAAGAGTGCGCTCATATCTCTTGAACAAATAGTGGACCCAACCATATTTGCATCCATCATACTTATTAGTACCATCGTCATCGCGGCAAAATATGAGCTCATTATCGTCAATACCCTTCCCATTATAACTACATACAAACCATTGACGCCAAGAATATTTACTCGAAAGCATTTTATAGACATTATCTACAAATTGATCTTGTTTCATGTCCTCAGCTACCTTAGTGAATGACAAAACATCCTGTTTTGCCAATTTGTAAAAATAATTAAACTTGGTTATTATTGAATTGAGAAACTTTTTAAAAAGTATGAAAATAGACTTAAATTGTAACAATTGTTCTTCAATTTTAGCATGATGCTTTCGTACATTTTTATATCTCACTGCCAAACAAATGGTACTGACAATCATATCTCTGGACAAATCTGTTAAAATTGTCTTGCTCCAAAACCAAAATAATTTTGTATAATTTTTCTTCAGTAATAAATATTTCAGTGAAAAGTTAGCTTGATTAGTCAACTCTATTTTCAAATAATTTGCAAATTCAAACATTTGATTACTTCTACATTGTTTCCGGAAGCTCTCTACTTTGGTCCTGGTAATTTCGTTGATAAACATCCTGTAATTATTTGTTAAATTATTGAGATCATCCACCTTGCTCAAATATCTCTCTTTAATCAAATAAAATTCAACATCCATTGCATAATTCATAATATCAGTTGAGATTAAATTTTCGTCAATATATACCAGCTCATTTTCAATTTGAACAAGAGCAGATTCTTGTAAGAAGTTAAAATTGGAAGATAGATTATTGACAACACCTCCAAGTTTACTAAAAACAGGTAAAATTTCGTTTACAATTCTATATATTTGACGATAATCTCCAGGATTAGTTTCCTTTAGTTTTTGAAGAGAATCCCCAAACTTTTTCAAGTTATTGATTAGATCGGTCTCACAATTTGAGATAGATACACTCAATGATAAAATCAGTAATATATTTAACACTAATATATTCATTATTTAAAGTCCAAGTTTAGAATACAGTTTTAAATACAGATATAATTGAAATTAATTTAAAATTATTTTTAAAAATGATTATAAAATTGATTTTTGAAAAATTGTCTCTCAATAAAACTTTTGTTTATCCTTTCGGATATCCTTTAACATCATTGAAATGCTCGGTTAGTTTATTATATAATTATTTTATAAAATATATTATAGAAAACCTTCAAAATAAATGACCGGTAAATACCAACAGATCACTGAATAAGTTAGGCTTTCAATGCAAATGTATTACCAAGTTTATTTATATAAAGCGTTTATTAATGTTGTATTTAGGATAATTGACCAGAACAACAAAACCAAATAAGTGGGACATTGATCAAAACATTAATCCAAATTTTGGACTGGCTTGCAACAGGACCAATGCAACCACTAGCACAAGCACCCAATTATGATCATGCGAGTAGCTATCATGACCTTAATCAAGTCATTCGGCAAAATCAAGCCCAACAAAAATTGACAGAAGGATGACTCTGAAGATGATAGTCAGGGTTAGTTTGACAACAAATCATTAGTAATACAATAAAAGTTATTTAATAATTATATCATTATTTTGATTGAATTGATATTAATTTAGTATTAAATCACATCTAGAGAAATGTAAAACTTAACTTTAAAATGAACTGATATTTAGTGTGAATAATGTAGTTGTCTGACCATTTGAGGCATATTTATTAACCAGAATTTTGTGAATTTATTTTTTTATTTCTTTAGTTTTATTAATTTGAAAAACTCTTCGAATATAAAGGCAAAGCTGAGACCCAATCACATTCCCAATTGACTCCCAAAGCTTGATATCAATTCTACACATTTCACGATTAGTCTCAATTATTGCTCAATTATTTGACCAGGTTTAGTATCATGTATAATTTTCATTTTAAAACAATCTCAATCTTTTTTTCCAAATTTTTTACTTCAAAGACATAGTGAACTTCATAGCAGACAACTGACCTCATAATTGGGCGCTTCTAAACCCTATTTATCATCAATTAATTAATAATTATTAAAATAAAATTAAAATATTTTATAATTCAATAAAATTATAAAACAAAGAAAAACTCCAAAAATTTGTTAATTTTTGAAATTTTAATCTTTTTTGAAATTTTGATTTATTTTAAACAAATTTTTCAAAGAGTAGTTAAGAAGTTATGTTTTCACAAGGAATAGGAATCGGCAAAAGTCGGAGTCAGAGACGGCGTCATAAGAGACGGCTGTTAGGATTAGGAACAAGTGGTAGATATGGTGAGACAGAAAGGCAACGCAGGAGAGATGTCAAAAGGGGGAGAAGACATTTACATAAACGCCTGTGCATCGTTTGTTTCGAAAAAGAGTTTTCAAAAGAGGATCCTATTATAAATCGTTGTGGTTGTGAGGGTCCAGTTGGTAGTTATCACTATCAATGTATGTGTGATAACATCAAAGGTCTCTGCGGCCGACCCTGTCGTCGATGTAAACAACATTTCATTGATCCACGAATTGAGCGATGGATCGATAATACCACTAATGAAAAATTCATCCGATTCAGAGATTATGACGGACCCGGCGCTCATCAAACTATGAATGTGTCCGAAGCACAAGATATAGAATTCGAAAATGCCAGTCTTGGGGCCAGATATGATATCTTCATCGCACAGCCGATTGAAGATTTTTGGTGGGATCACTATGTTCCAAGATTGAATCAGCCTCCTCCTCCTAATGAACTATTAGAGCCACCACAAATAGCAGACCAAATTATTCTTGATGATTTTGATGATTTTGAGGACGATTTTGAAGATGAGCCAGGTCCAGCTCCAGAAGACGATGAGTTTGTTTTAGATGAACTTCCAGTCAAAGATTATCCAGATGATGACCCTTATTATACACAATTTCATCAAAATCCGTCTTTTCAGGGGTCTGGTGGTCCATCTCTCTATCCATTTCTCTATCCAATTCTCAATCCATCTCTTTATCCATCCCTTTACGGCGAATCATCGAATAGTCAAAATCAGCAAGGACAACAACAGAACGCTCAACAACTCCTTTTGCCACAGCCTTTTGGCCAACAACCCCAACAGCCAGATCAAGACGATGATAGCGATGATCAAGATTATATAGAAAGATTATAACCTTAATCAGAGTTAGTTTAACCATAAATCAAAAACTAATTCAATAAAATTGAATCAGAATTCTATACTAATTTTAATTAAATTTGTGTTAAATTTAGTACAAAATCTTAGACTTAAGAAAACATTTAAGTGATTTCAAAATTAATTATCAAAATTGCAATTTATGTTAATTAGTTTAATGTTACACTTTATACCTGGACATTCCCCTCAATATAGCAAGGCAGGAGAGATGTCAAAATGGGTAGGAGACAATTATATAAACACCTCTGCATTATTTGTTTCGAAAAAGAGTATTCCAGAGCTAAAATTTTAATCTTTGAAATCAAATGATTTTTGATTTTTAGGAAATATTTTACAATAATTTAAATCAAAACAATTAAATCATTTTATTTTTGAGTCAATTGTCAAAAGTTTGTTAAATCAAATTTAAAGCACAGGAAAAGATGAAAAGGTCTGCCCCATCACTAGCAGACATTCAACGAAGACATGAGTCGCGAAAGCGGAGCAGACAAAGACGGCGAAGAGATAAGTGGGAGATGTCGGGCACTCCGTGGTTGTTACAGATAGGATTAGAAGATGCGCCGCCACAGCGTCGACGACCAGATTTAAGCAGATGGGAACCAACAAGAATGGAGAAAAAACGTAAGCGACAGACCCGTCGTGACAGGACTTGGCTTAGAAATCAGTTGAGAAGCCATGAATCTCCTTCATATGAAGAACCAGTTGTGGAACTGGACAGCGATAGGCAATGCATTATCTGTTTGGAGAAGCCATACTATGAAGATCAGGAGAGGCGCCAGAATTTGGGATCACTCATAGAACCATGTCAATGCGGTTACGCCCTATACCACTATCTTTGTTTGTGTGATCACATCATAGCAAACGCCGGACGTCCCTGTCGTCGATGTAGAGGACAGTTCATAGATAAACGAATAAAACGATGGCTCGACTCCACAACTGATGACAGAATGATTCAATTCAGACATTATTATGGATTGGGTCGACACAGAGAGATGAATGTGAGTATAGCACAAGAGGCTGAATTTAGTGCAAGGCCAATCATGGAAATATATGGAGACCCTTTTTTGTATAACCAGAGAGAAGAACAATTCTGGAATCATTTTGTACCAAGGTTAGAGGCACCTCCTCCAGGTGAGGGACAACAGCGATATGTAAATCAATATTGGGAACAGAGATATTTGGTTAGGCCAAGTGGTTTAGCCAACGTAATGGCTTACTATAAATATCTGTATAAACAACAACGACGAGAGGAAGACCGGCAACGAATATTACGACAACGACGAGAACTCGAACAATCTGTTGCACAGCCCTCCACCCAAACTTAGGCTACAAACTTAGTTCATGGTTACAGACAACTGATGTTAGGTTTAAAAAATTTATATGAACTGCAAAATACATTTAAATTAAGTCATTAAATAAGTTTAAATTTACTCAATATTTAGATAAATTAAATTAACTTACATTACAATCAAAAGGGGTTTAAAAAAATTTCCATTTTTATAATCAATGAAATAATTTTTAACTTATATCTTGGTAAATTGAATTATAATTTTATCTTGCTAAATCTACAAAAATTCAATGCTAACATCAGTTTTCTTGAATCATGAACTAAGTTTGGGATAGTTTTAAAATTTTAGAATTTTGAAAACAATTTTACTTATTTTTATTGTCACTCAAAACAATTAAATCATTTTATTTTTGAGTCAATTGTTAAAAGTTTGTTAAATCAAATTTAAAACACAGGAAAAGATGAGAAGGTCTACCCCATCACTAGCAGACATTCAAAGAAGACGTGAGTCGCGAAGGCGGAACAGACAGAGACGACGAAGATCTGCCCGTCATGAGATAGGATTAGAAGATGTGCTGCCACAGGATCCACAACAACCAATACAAGAACCAATTGAGACACAGAAATCCGATGGGCAGTGCATTGTCTGTTTTGAGAGGCCATACTTTGAAGATTCACCAGGCCATACTTTGGGACCACTCATAGAACCATGTCAATGTGGTCCATACGCCCGATACCACTATATTTGTTTGTGTGAACACATGGAAGCAACCGCCGCACGTCCGTGTCTTCGATGTCGGGCACAGTTCATGGATCCACGAATAAAACGATATTTAGACGAATATACTGATGACAGAATGATCCAATTCAGACATTATCATGGATTGGGTCGACACAAATTCATGTTTGTCAGCGAAGAACAAGAAAGGGAAATTGAGTCCGGGACAGCCCACGAAGTAGTTAGCGACCGTATGTTGTATGACCCTGAAGAGGAGCGATTCTGGAATCGTCTTGTGCCAAGGTTAGAGGACCCTTCTTCAGATGAGGAACAACAGCGATATGAAGATCAGAATTGGGAACAGAGAAATTTGGAAATACCAACAGGTTTATCCCAAGCAAAGGAGACCGCTGAGGAAACACATGAGCTAGAAGAATTTCTACAAGGAGAACGACAAAGATCCGAACAACTCGCAAGGATATTCACTGATCAAGGTAGAAGAAGACATGCATCGGGATCACTTATCCCACAACAAAGATTCGAACAACCTGTTGCACAACCACCCCCGAGTCAAGTTAGAAGAAGACATGCATCGGAACCACTTATCCCACAACAAAGTTTCGAACAGTTTGTTGCACAAGAACAGGATCAAATACAGGATCAAATACGAGAACAACGAAGACTCCGAACACAACCTCTTCCCTGGAGTGCACGACCACACCATAGTCCAGTTAGAAGAAGATATGACTCGGAATCACTTATCCCACAACTAAGACTCGAACAAGCTGATGCACAACCATCCACTAGTCAAGTTAGAAGAAGACGTCCCACGTTATAAACAGAACGATTAGGGATTAGTTCGAGCAAAAGAACTTTTGTAATTCAATAAAAGTTATTTAATTGAATTATTTTGAATTCCAAACAAAATTAACATAAAAACAGTAGTTTTCTAATTCCTACTCAAAAGTGCACAGCCTTTCATGACTATTCTCAGGCACTGTATTGTGTGATCACTATTTCACTAAATTTTTAAAATTTACTAATTGTTAGCTTTTTTTATTTCTTTTAAAAATGTATTTTTGACTCAAAAGCGTAGATAAAGATGGAAAGGTCTGCCCCAACACAAAGAAATCAGTTGCGAAGCCGTCACAGACAGAGACGACAACGATTTGCACTCAATCAGGCCAGACATCAGCGACAGGCACTGCCAGGCACTCCAAGGGTGTTAGGCAGAGGATTAGACGATACACCGCTACCCCCACCACTTTTGTATGCCATACCGAGACGGCGACGATCTGCTCTCAGTCGGGCCAGGTATCAGCAGCAGTCACCGCTACCCCAACCAAACTATAATCAATGGCAGCCACTGAAACAGGGTTTTGATAACACAGATGTGTCCACTCAAAAATGTATTATTTGTTATGATTTGGCCAATGATACGGACGGACCACTGATATATCCATGTAATTGTCAGGGTGAATTGGGTAGATATCACTACATTTGTTTGTGCGAGAACATCATAGCAAACGCCGACTATCCGTGTACTCGATGTGGGGCCGAATACAACGATCCTCGTATAGAACGTTATGCAGAACAACGTTATGATTATTCTGCGTCAACCAGTAGTGCACAACAATCATGGCAACAAATGATCAGGTTCATCAATTATGATGGAGAAGGACTTCATAGAGATTTCAATGTTACCGAAGCACAAAGAATTCGAAGGGCACAAGAGGAACGAGACAGACAGGCCAGAGCTCGAGAAGCAGCTCGGATAGCACAAGACGAACAAATGGTGCCGAGCGATGAGGAGAAGGAACCTCCTAATCCCTATTTTCAAGATTTTGTTAACAGAATAAACGAACCTGTTACTGATGAAGAGGAAGAGGATGAAGAAGAGGCACAGAGTAGACAAAATACTATCAATACTATGAGAGCATTTTATCGTGACCCTCCACCTGATAATAATCCCTTTCTTTAACAAAAGATGTTTTTTAACCAAAAATCAATTTTTGATATAAAATATCATTTTTTCATGAGTTTGTTGGGACACACACTTAAAGTAGAGTGCGGTTAATATTCTATTAAATATATACTAATTGTAAGCTTTTGTCTGATTTTAAAATTTTTTTAATTTTTGGACTTAAAAGTTAAATATTTGTGAAATAGATGAGAATTTTGGATGATCATGATCAATTTGTGGGCAAACCTGAAATAGCTGTTCCAGATCCAATTGTTCCAGGACCTGATATTGTCAGAATTGGTACCATTATATCTGTCAGTGCGTTCGCATTTTAGCCAATTATGATCATGGACAGCGTTGCCAAAATTCAAAATAAAATTGCTGGATAATCTCTTCAAGTTATCAAAACATCCTTCAGATTTATCCGTCAAATTCTTTTAATTCCTGTTATAAATTAATTTTTGAATTGTTTGCCTTACATGATATGAATTTCCGTTAAAAGGCATAATTTCAACCTGGTGTAAGGGTCCAATTCCTGACAATCAAGGTGATTTCTGTAGTGTTGACACTAATAAAGGATGTCCTCAATTTCACGAAAGGTTATCCATGAATAGTACAATAAACAAACAACGAACATAAAGGCACACAAAATGATCTTAGTTAAAGTTTATCATGGAACGGGTTATGATAGAACTCATATAGATACAATTCACAACATCCCGAGCAGATCGATGGCAGACGGAGATAAAGCATATTTAAAATGTATCGGTGAAGAAGAAATAAGGAACCGATATCTCCGAATAGTCGAAGAGAGAGAGAGAGAGAGAGAGAGAGAGAGAGAGAGAGAGAGAGAGAGTTCGTCAGAACTCTTCAGATGAAGATATTATGAATTAAATAAAAATTTTTATAGAAAATTGAGACAAAAATAACAGGAATTTTGTTATTATTGTTCTTTAATTTGAAAATAAATTATTTGAATATTTAAATAGTTTTTAAAATTTTGAAAATTTTTTTGTTTCTATTAAATATTGCACAGAATTTTTTCTGACTGCTCAGAGTTCTCATCACTTTTCGACATAACATTAAATTACTAATCGTTTTGTTTGAAATTTTAATCGATTTTTAATTTTTAGAAAATTTGTTAAATCAAAACAATTAAATCATTTTATTTTTGAATCAATAGTCAAAAGGTTTGTTAAATCAAATTTAAAGGACAGGTAAAGATGAGAAGGTCCAAACCATCAGCACTAGACATTGAACGAAGACGTGAGTCGCGAAGGAGCAGCAGACAGAGACGGCGAAGAGCTGCCCGTCATGAGCAGGAGATGTCAGGCACTCCATGGTTGTTAGGCATAGGATTAGAAGATGTGCCGCCACCACCGCCACCACCTCAAGAAGATCTTATACGCAAACGTATCAAAATGATTAGGAGACTCAATCGACGCCTTATAGCCGGCCAAAGGAGACGGACATTACAACGCATTGAAGACGAACTGCTTCCTCAAAATGCCGAATGGGAGTGCATTATCTGTATGGAAGGACCCAACTTTCAAGACCAAGAACGTAATTGGGGACGACTTCTAAATCCGTGTGAATGTAGGGGTTCATTGGCCAGATATCACTACAGATGCCTGTGCGACTTTATGATGGCTAACGCCGCCCGTCCCTGTGCCCGATGTGGGTATCAGTTCAAAGACCCCCGAATAAGACGATTCAACATGGAATACCTTAACCTGGGTTACCGAAGAGTTGATAGAATGATTCTATTCAGAGATTATGAGGCACCTGGTCATCCTCTTTATTTCAATGTGACTCAGGCACAGATACAAGTATTTGGAGGCAGGCCTGCTGCCATAATACTTGCAGATCGTTTGGCGTACAACCCGATAGTCGAGAGATTCTGGAATTATTACGTTCCAATTGTATATCAGATGCCTACAGATCAAGAGGAGCAGTATTATATCCACCAGGATTGGTTTTCGCAAGGAGTGTTACCCCCGCCAGGTTTGGTTCCTCTAATACTGTATATACAAAACCTAGAAGATGTTGCGCATGCCAAACATCAACAGCAACAGCTACTGGAAGGGCAACAGGTAGAGCAACAGGAAGGATTGGAACCAGAAGAATAAAGATGGTAATCAGGGTTAGTTTGAAAAATAATTAGAAATACAATAAAAGTTGAATTGAGGTTTTGACCGAAAAAATACTAATGTTCACAATTAACTGATTGTAAGCTTTGAAAAGCTTTAAATTTCTTCATTTTCAACAATCTTTGAGTGTCCATTTCGGGACTTAAACAGGTCTATTTGCCGATAAAAATTAGTTTGTCTTTCTCAGCTCACCATTCTTAAACTAACCATGTTAGTTATATTAAATTCCCAGATTTAGAGAATCCATAGTTACCTATTAAGGCAATAAAATTAATTTATGTTTGGCAATGCATCTTTCAATAATTAAATATTTAGGTTATGAAAAAATATGTGTCAATAATAGCAATATTATAAATAGATATATACATCTAGATTTTGTCATTAAATATATGTTGCTAGGAGGATACAAAAATTTTAATGAATTCTTATAAAAGCTAAAATTTAGACAAGGTTTTTAATATTTAAGTGTATTTTTCTATTAACAAAATAATATTGTTATATCAATATTCTAATATGAATTTATATTTTATATATAATAAGAAAATTAATCATATTAATATTATTCTTAAATTAATTTTAAGTTATGTCTGTTTTTATGGAATTATATATAAAACAAATGATTTAATAACTAAATATATGAGTGGAAAATATATTCTGAGATTACTATTTCTGTAATCAATTTAATAGTAAAGAAATTGAATGTAAAATAGTTAGAAAAGGTTTGTCCAAGTATTCGATACGGTTATTAAATGAGAACTCAATATATGAATTCAAATATATGTAAATGTAAAACAAATTAAGTATTTAATTAAAAAACTTTATAGAAAAAAGATAAATAAATAAACAATTTGAAAGAAATTATTTCTATTAAATCAGGGATGCGGAAAAATAGGGGAAATTCGGCAAAATGGCGGCGAAGCCGCCATTTTTTTCTTTATTTTTGCTTTAATTACAAAAATGACTATTAGGAGTGTTTAAGCTAATCTAAACCTTTAATAAATGAATTTACCGGTGATTTAGCCGAAAAAACGCCACTTGCAGTACAACCGGCGCCATTTTGGCCGCCATTTTCATCCGACATTTTACCCTCCCCTATACTCCCCTCCCCCACTAGAAATTTTGGACAAAATACCCACCCCCTAGATGTCCTAGCCGGACCTTGCGCATCCCTGTATTAAATGTTTGCTATTTTAAATCATTTCAATCATAGATATATCATTTATTTATAGATAAATTATATTATTAAAATATCTTGCTTCTACACTATTGTTTTAAGAGTTAAATCTTTTAAAATTATGAGTTTTAAAATTAAATAAAACAGAGACTAAACTTAATCATTAAATAATTTATCAGAATAAAATCTAACTCCATGCCCAGATGATTTCAAATATATGTGTATTAAGCCATCTGTTACAAATTATTTCACAGAAATCTTAGGAAAATCTTTTTAAAACAATTTGATGTGAGATTTAAACAAAATTGACTATAAAACACTAATTACTTATATTTTTATTTCTTTAATGTAACTTAAATTCCTGGTCGTTTTTGTGTTAATTTGGACTCACACCAAGATTACTCATTTCCAAAGTTGAGTAGTACAGTTTAATATAATTTTTTGTATTTGTTAGAAAAGTTTATATTGCTTGGTGTTGTCATAAAAAATAAAATTAAATGAATTTTGTAATACTTGAAAAGATTTTAAACTAGAAATATTTAGTTTACACACATATAAACCTATAAATATTAAGTATAATTATTAAGCAATATTATTGTTTACCTCAGTAAACATTACTTTCCTGAGTAAACTAAACACTGAAGTGTAAATAAATTTCAATTTTCTAAGCAAATATTTAATGTTTTTTATGGGGCTAGGTGCAAAAAAGTAATATTATTTTAATTTTATTATTTTATTGAGTCAAATATGTTAAATATGAAGATTTTTTTTGGATATCTTAAGAAATATTTTGTTAAATATTTATTAAGTTTTGTCTTTTTTTTGTGGACTTATTTATCAAACAAATGATTTGTTAACTGAATATATGAGTGGAAAAACTGTGGTCTCAATTAAATTAGAAGAAAAAACATTTGATTCATTGCCGGCAATAACATTATGCGTTCCATTCATCCCATTTGGTCTAGCAAAATTGTCTCAAAACAATCAAATATTTGGTTTAATTTGGCAAAAGTATTTAGAATATAATATTGCAAATAATAGGACAGGTTTAATTGATTTAATGGGCTCACTTGAAAGCAATCTCTCCATTCATAAAATGTTTAACGAGTTAAATTTTTTGAAAATGGATGATTTTATTAAAATCTATGCAAGTGGATTTGTTGAAAGGAGCAATAAAAATGGAAGCATTAGCTACGAGCGTATATTACAATTATTTGACCAAAATTTAAGCGTAGAAAGTATTGATTATAGTATAAAACTATTTAGATCAAAAATGTGCTTGACGCAATATAGTTTTTTGCTATATGAATGGAGAGATTTCAAAATAAGACAGATAAATAACCAAGATAAAATCATCGTATCTTTTAATATTAGTTCAATTCCAAAATGGGTTTATAAAACTGGAATTTATTTAAGTATACATTCACCTAATACAATTCCTAATCCAGAAAATTTTGAAATGATTGTACCACAAAATTTGGTAAAATTATATTATTCACAAACAACTGTCCATTTATTAGACAGTGGTTACGACACTAATTGTTTTGACTATGATTTGGATCATAAGTTTGCGAATTTCAATATGAGATCTGATTGTA